>MU836971.1:232719-364962 GCA_029603245.1 Rhizopogon salebrosus TDB-379 | reverse complement strand
TCAATGCACGTACTTACATAGTCACATCACCCTTTCCCAGAGCGGGCGACCTATTTCGAGGGACTCTAACTGCGAAATGCGCAGGTCGGGAAAGCAGCGCAAGGCTGAACTGCAGCATAAACGTGCAGTTAAGCGCGGCGAAGCCGCCCCACTCGACAAACAACCGCGCAAGAAGATTTTCAGAAGACCTCCAAAACTTGGTCATACTCTTGATGCGAGGCAGGCAGCAGATGACGCGTCGAGAGTCGCAAGGAAGTTGCAGTCACAATTCGTGAAGCTCGATCATGACTTCCTGGAGATCACGAAGCACTTGGCTGCCACATTGCCCTTGCCCAGGCCTATCTCTTCTGACATATGCCTTCTTGATATACTTGCACTATGCCAACCAGGCAGCGATCTCGACGTCGGTCAGCTCAGTGTCCCAAAGAGACCCAAGTGGAAGTACACTATGTCAAAAGAAGAAGTAGATGCCAATGAGGAAGGCTACTTTCGCAAATGGGTCGCTCAGACAGATGCTCTCGTGGAACGTTGGCACCGTCAGGAGACTCAGCCAGTGGCATCGGGTGCCGATCCTGGGTCGACTAACCAACATGGCGATAATACTACATCTCAAGGCAAAATTCCTCGCCCTCCTACCTACTTTGAACGCAATCTCGAAGTGTGGAGACAGCTGTAAATACTAATTCTCATCATCTGCTTTCGGGCTCACAAGTTAGTGCGCAGCTGGCGAGTAACGGAAATATCTCAAATCCTTCTTTGTCTTTTGGACTCCAGATGTCCACCGCTCCATTTCCCACCTTCCCTCGAGTCCTATTTAGCCACTCGGAAGGCGAAACTGATTCTCGTTCTGACCAAAGTCGATATTGCAGGTCCAGAACGAGCTGAGGCATGGACTGCATATCTTCAAGAGCGGCACCCAGGGCTGCCCATTGTGCGGGTCGAGGCCTACCAGCAGAAACTGGGCGAACAAGGTCGTCCAGTCTATGAATCGCACCTCCCCCTTCCTTTCAGAGAACGCCTAGTTAACGCCATGCGACAAGTTCACGAAGAAATGCTAATCCCTCCCGAGCGTGTGCGCTTAGATGAAGCTAAACTAAACCGCTGGAATCCTCCAGTCAAGCGCGAGATTGATTGGGACGGCGTGTTGCATGCCCATGGCAAGAAAGTAGGGAGTATCGTCGGGGGTGCTGCTATGCCAAAGGGGAAGGGCAAAGAAGATAACACAGATGATGCCCAAGAATTAGAACAGCAGACCAGCGATAAAGATGGACAATCAGAATGGCAGGAACCAGATTATCTGACTGTCGGTTTAATCGGTAAAGCATTCCTATACTTCCATACATTTGAAAACCTGACGGATCACCCCAGGTCAACCTAACGTTGGAAAGTCATCCCTTCTTAATGCACTTTTCGGAACCCATAAAGTTCGAGCGTCACGGACCCCCGGGAAGGTAATTATACAGTTCTACTAAGTGAGATACCAAGTGTTGAATCACTCCTTACTGATCAGACGAAACATTTTCAAACCCTCTTCTGGACCCACGATGTCCGTCTCGTTGATTGCCCCGGGCTCGTGATGCCCGCCTTCACGCCAATGGACACTCAAGTCCTCTGTGGAATTTTGCCCATCTCACGTGTCTCTGCTATCCCATTTTGTATCCACCAGATCGCACAACTTCTCCCACTCGAGACTATCCTCGATCTCACACATCCTTCAACGAATGCCGTACCCGTCGAGGACAAGCGCACGTGGCGCGATGGTAAGCAGCCTACAGCGAAGGACACTGGTGTGCGTTGGACAGCGACAGATATCATGACCGCGTATGCAAATAAGAAAGGTTGGGTAACCGCGAAAGCGGGGCGACCAGATATCCATCGTGCAGGGAACGCCAGTGAGTACTCTTTCAACGAATAACATTTATTTCGACCTTATTTATTGTTAGTCCTGAGGTTCGTCTCGGAGGGTAAGATAGCATGGGCATTCTGGCCTCCAGAAACCGACTTGACGACCGTCGGATGCAAGGAAGGCAACGGAATCTGGGTCACGCGCAGTGCAGATCAACGTACGGACGAAGACCTGGACGAATTTGATGACGGGGAATCTGGCGATGAAATAGATTTCGAAGAGAGCGAAAGTGCTGATGAAGAAAGCGGATCAGAAAGCGAGGAAGCTGAAAATGGGGTCGGCGAAGATGAAGATCACCAGGATACAGATGTCAAGTCTACCACATTCGGTCGCTTCGGTGTCCTAGCGATGGATGACTAACGCAAGACATCGAAGATGCATGTTGGTATTCTTTGGGCTATCTGATTCTACCTGCGGAGCTGAGTCCTACTTGCTCTCCGCAAGTTTCAATTGGGCTGTCAGCTCAAACACGAGATGACCCTCAGCATAACTTAACATACAGTACTAATAGTAGGCTCCTGTGGGCTGCATGAATTTGATAGCTTGCCAATTTCAGTGAGTAACTTCGCGCTCGCGATGCATATATAGTGGGTCGCTAGGACTCAGGTTTGACAACGTTGATAACATTTGTTGTCGATGGCCTCCGCCGCGGACACGTGCAAGTTAGTATGACACAACTTGAAAGCCACGGTCAACCAGCACCATGCTCCCCTCATGGCTGAGCACAAAGTCTAGTAACCTGCAGGCTCACAATCAACCAGATGACACATCCAAAGACTCCCATTCGACACTAGAACCAACGGGAGTGTCATCGCATTCCGCAGTTCGCATCACAGATGATGATCACAGCGCCGTCCACGGACACAATTTTGACCCCAGCACTCATGTCGGCCCGATTGCACAGGACGCACATGAAGCAGATCCGTTTGCTACGTCAGACGACATGAAACCGCTGGAACGTTCATCTGAGCCTGCGTCAGCAGGAAGGTTTCCGACGCCGCATGATGACATTCTCGCTGACCTCCAGCGACGCTTGCCCTCGAGTGCTCCTCCAGAGCAGCAATTTCTGCGGCCAGATGCTCCCATGGGATCTTCCCTCAATCTTGGCTCCAGCGCTGTTGAGACCTCACTGTTTACCGCTGAGTCTCTTCCCAGTCATGAACCAGCCAAGGAAACTATGTATGATCCGTCCACCGGTCAGAGATTACATGACTATGTACCAACGCCGGCGCGGTCAGGTGCTGATGAAAAACTATGGTCGCATCTATCACATATTCTGGAGCTCCAGAGCGAGATTGCAAAGATGCACGTCGATATGGAAAATGTCGGCCGAGGTCACGATGGACCAGCTAGTTCTGAGTGTGGAGCAAATGCGGACACAGCCAGGAGCGAGACAGGGAAGCACAGAAAGAGAAACGAGACACTCGGAGAGCATGAAAATGAAGATGAGACTGACGAAGCGACTGAAGGAGATGAATCGGATGGTGACGACGTGTTTGGGAAGAGGAAACGCGAAGAGGAATTCACAAGGCTAGCTGAGCGGTTTGCGAAGAGGAAGGTTGTCATAGACTCCGTCATGGATAAGGTATATTGTTTTGCAGTTCACTACGCATCTCTGACCTTATTCCTCCAGCTGGACAATCTTTCAAATGCACTCAAGGCTTTCCATGCGCTCCCCACTCCAGAACTCGATCTCGGGTCCTCTCGCATTGAAATTATGTCTTCACATGCTCCAGCGACCACCAATCGCGGTACTGCCGGAAGCTCTGTGGTCACATCGACGACATCAGCTCCCGCTCATCTGTCAATAAAACCACTAATGACAACAATCATGGATGACTCGCAACGAGTTGATAGTCCATTGGACATGCATCCTACACAGTCCATTATTGACCGTAATCTTGGGATGAGGTAACTCTCATACTTGTCTGGAGAATGCATTTTCAGATACTGTATCGCGCACATATAGTAACACACTAGCCACTAGCTCTATAATAAAACACGACAACTGCTGGCATGGGCGTCCTCACATGCCGGTCACATGGGTAGTCACAGGCGTGCATTCTCCTGAGGCGGTTGATGTGGCCACGGTGTCGGGGCTCTTAATATATATTAAATTATAGGTAGATGACTTTACATCGCATTGCATACATGGAGAAAGCTACGCCTCTCAGGAAACTGGGGTCAGTACGCAAACACACATAGAATGATCAATCCACCCCTCGCCGTCGTTAATTCAACCTCCGAGGAGAGCCAGGGCAGCCCTCAGCTCCTTTCTCGCTTGCTCAGCGTCTTCGTAATCAAGTGAGGAAATAGCAAAGCGGCAGTGCTTCTGCGCTTTGGTAATGATGGAGGGAGTAAGCTCGAAATCAGGGGCAGCGAATAGAACAGGAGCAGGAGGCGATGCCACCACGCGAGGAGGGGAATGAGGTACGAATATATTGGTCATTAGTGGCGAAGAAACAACAGGGATCATGGGCGGGGACGGGGGCACTGGACTCGAAGGTACAAATCCAGGAGGGAGTTCCGTGCGTCCTTGAGACGATATTGAAGGACCGCGAGTACGGCCTTGCGGTGGTGAGTGCCTTGGCGGAGAAGATGAGGGAAGGAAAGGAGGGACGGGGGGTACATGTGTCGGCATGTATGTAACACGCTGTTCCTTGGGTGGAGATGATGACACGTATTGCGAAGGCTCATCAACAGATGAGGAGAAAGGAACATGGCTAGGTGAGGTGCCGTTAAGGACCGGATCTTGGACCGGCTCTTGATCGCTAGTCGCGCCCTCCATGTCAGTGCTAACCCAGGCTCGACGAAGTTTACTGCTGCCCCTGCCATTGAGAGGGGTTTCATGCCAATTGTTTGCCTGATCCAAACTGACGCTACTGCTATCCCGCGCACAGTCGAGTCCTGGAGTGGCCGTCGTACTCCACCTACCAGGGCTCAACGTCTCGTCATCATGCCGAGAGGAATGCAAGCGGTTGGCACGAGCGATATCATCAGGACTCATGCGCGGGGATCGCGTCTGCCGCTTAGGTGACGTTCGGGGTGATGAGTCGGACTGGCCAATCGCGGGAGGGGAACTCCGGAAACTTTCAGTTTCCAGAGGCAACTCTGGAGTGCTGAAAATAGTAGGAAGGGGTTCTAGGTCGACTTGCGACCCAGCAGGACCTGCTATGGGCTTCCTTCCCTCGCGATATGCCTTTGCAATATCAGCTGCCTTCCACTTGGCATACTTGATCTTGCCATCTACCTGTGTGTACGTTAGATACATGCTGTCCGAGTGTCCGATACTACGACAACTTACATTCTCAGAGATATCTGCCTCGGGGAAAACAGTTAAAACCTCGAAGAAATTTGCTGCAGCGAGAAACTTTTTTGCAGTTGATCTGATCCAACGTGAGTTAGTTTATCGGAAATCAATGTGATAATAGGCGGGGACCTTGTTGCATGGCCTTCGCGGTCTTCATCATCGGCCATATGGAAGATCCTAAGGGCAAAGTTCTCGACGTATGCTGCACTTGCAGCCTCGATGGCTATAGCATCACTGGGACCAATTTGAGATTTCATACGCTCAAGCGCGTTCAGTAGATTTAGGAGTAGTGTGCGCGATGCATTGTCCTTTGCTTTCAATTTGATACCAACTTGGGCTGCATAGTACGCGCCTACGTGCATCTCGTGAGCAATGTGATGCAACTGGACATCGTGAACACCCTTACACCAATACGCCACGACCGGCTCGCTATCGACCAGTTCTTCAGCACGTTGGAGGTACGGCGCTATAGATTTGAGACCTGCAGATACTGCTGGTAGTCCAAGAGACATGAAGGTTAATAAACAACTGTGGGAGGAGAGTTCAAGCTGAAGTTGTGCTAAATGCTGCGTTGCTGCGGTGGACGATTTGCAAGGGTTTTTATACTAGGAACGAACGCCCAGCTGTGAGGTGGAGGTTGGACCTCGCGCGTGCAACGAGGACGAAAGATAAAGCTGAGGCGTTCAGCAAAGTCACACAAAAGGTAAAAGTTACAAGTGAAGTCGGGAGTTGGCTTGGAAGCGACTGACGTCAGTTTGGGCCTTGTCCTTGTTTGGCAGGAAGCACTGTTGTTCAGACGCTCATCTCATCCACAGCACAAGAACAGCATGACGGAGCTTGCTGGCATCCAACACGTTGCATACGAACCCCAGTGCAGTTTTCTTTCTATTATTTATTTGTATTGTCGTAACTCAAAACCGCAGCTTTGACCACAGCATGGCGGAGCATCAACCAGCCCCAATCCTTACCAGCACCATTTGTGTCCGATGGAGCTGTACATGATCATTTCCGAAGATAAGCCTCGAGGCAATGGCGCTAACAAACCGATGGCAAAAATGATTCCTACAAACAATTGGATCCTGCTGAGTTGGCGGCGGTGTGAACCTAACTTCACAGTAGAACGCAGTGACACTGCTTTCGCGGATCTCGAATACGCATTAGTGGTGGTCCAAGGAGGCTTGCCAAGAGGTAACTCATCACCTTTCCATAGAGCTCCGCAATCTGCTCAAATATTCCATCGCGCAAATGCTTATCTCTGGCGACCAGGTCACATCCGGTATATCGCTATGATTTATATCCAGGTGGCTGCGCTCTGCGTCAAAGAAGTTCACGCGTTATTCGGCCCACCTCTTCAATTATAGTATGTAGCTTTTTCAAATCCAAATTCAAGCTTTGATTGTCAGGTCACAGGAAATGGCAGCTTCGCCTGCGGCCGAAGGAACATTTTATTGTCAATTCTAACTCAGACTGGCAATTGTAACTATCGTTATGATTCTGTATCTGGTACAAAACATTCGCGAATGTTTTGTATGAACCGAGCATGAACCCCAAGTTGTCGATATTGACAGATCTGACTTCATCCACGGCAGGCCTAGGGAATCCTTGATACTGAATTGGTCACCGCATAGTTCCAAATTGTCCTCCGCCGGAGGAAACTTGAAGCTTGCTCCACTACCCCGCAGGGTCCTGTCGGAGCCACACAGTGTTATCGGAAGCGAGGAAGGCCTCACTTACAGCGCGACTTTCTTCGCCGTCAATGCCGCACCTGCGCAGAACGGCGCAGAAATTAGCCCTACCTTGGAAACTCAAATTCCAACATGAAACCCAACCGTGTCTCACGCTTATCGACATCATTACGCAAGACGAGAGGCAGCGAAGACCATTTAAGCCCATTGCGCTGGAGAAGACTAGGTGGAGATCACGCCTAGAAGTGGTCATCGTGCTTGAGAGACTTGTGTGCAAGGAAGCTACCTCAATGTGATAGTCAAGATTCACATCAAGGAGTGCTCCAAGAAGGCTGCGCCGCTTCTACTTTCGCGCGGGAAATTCATTGCTGTCGGATTCGAGCGCACACTGGATAGCATATGTACGTTCTATAAATATTCGGCACTTAGCTTCTCGAACATCGCTCCATCGTCGAGGGCATCCGATCGCCTAACGACGATGACCGAAGCACAAGAGAGGTCCACGTCTTTGCTCGTATCGCTCCTTGCTCCAGATGGTGCGGCAGGGCAAAAGGGGTTCTGAGCATCCACTCTGGAGTGGCTATTAAATACCTCGCTATGGCGCAAGTGCTTTTGTTGCTGTTCTGTTACCCATCGGCCGATAAGTCGATCATCGAGATTAAAGTCAAGGGACGGCAACATCTAGATAACGCATTACTCAACCCTTACAGTGGCTGTGAGATGTGATCATGCCTCGGACGTTGTCTCCACACTTTCGACAAACCATCATCCATTGACTGCAGGAGTCGCTACCGGTTCATGGGTCCAGGAGAAATGGTTTCTATCCATATTGATTCAACTGGGTTGCTGGTCGAGCAATGGATCGTTCATTTCCGAGTAATAAACTGTAGCAAGGTAGTGAAAAGCGTTGCCATTACGAACACTAAGTCCGTGGTCGCACAAATGGACTTTGACTCGTATGCTTACCTTAATGGATGTGGACGGGGCGAGTTCGACCACTATTATAACACCAGTATTGAGATTGCATGCCCTGAGCGCCTTGTAAGTATTTGAGGAGATCGATCGAATCCTCAGGACACCCGCTTGCGCTACCAGCTTCGCCGGAGGTTACGTGACGACTCCGAGTATGATAAGATCTCAGATCCTTGCACGCCACAAAGGATTCCATTCGGTCACGATGAGTCAGAACCGCACCCCACAAGCTGAAAGCACGCCTAAGACGCCGCTTTTAAATGTGCGCGTTCAGGATAAACCGTAGAGTCTATGCATAATGTGGATATACGTCAAGCCGTTTATCGAACATCGGATACGGTCAAGACGCAGACGCCACAGGTCTAAGCTGTAAGCCTCGCCGTCATCAGCCTTGCTTCAAGATAGTGACAAAAGAAAAGGTTTTGTGGAAGAGATCATAGTGCGGCAGATCTCGAAGACTCGCAGTAGTGATATGACTCTGCAAGAAGTAATTAATTGGCGTAAAGCTGCTAACACATGCCGATAGTACTGACGAGGCCCATTGAGCGACACATGATAGGGTGATAGACGGTAGCACTAGGAAGTCGACTCAACAGGAAAGCGTCAGGACACTGTCTGCCTCTGCACTTGCTCTCTCTTCGGACCTAATACATCTCTAAGCTCATACCGTCGTGGATCTCATAATCTGAGAGTGTGATGTGGTCCTTGTATATCGTGTACCTATCGAGAAGGAAGGTGCCATGAGCATTTGAGTCTGAGAACAATATGACGGTTGTCGGGGCAGTCCCACCTCAAGGGTAGCGACATGGTAATGGGAGAGAGTGGATGCCCACCATTTCTTAAGTTGAATTTTCTTATAATCTGTGCCGGTTTGTGCGCCAATGAGCTTCTTCAGGTCGCCCACGGTATCATCTTGGCTGCACTTGACTCGGACTAATAGATCGATCGAGTTAGGATTCGAATCCGGGGATGATGTATGGGCCCACCTTTCCGACCTAGACGATCATTTGCAATAACCTGCGGTTAGATAAATATATCTAATTCTCGTGGCAAGTTTTCGAGTGGACCGACCTCAATCAAAGGCATTGGTGAGTGCTGGTGAATAATGAGTTCAAGACGTTCAAGCTGTGCTGCAGTGCTTACTGCCATACGTCACGCGTGACCAACGCGTGACGTGCGCGTTCCATCCGCGACTCATCTCCGACCTTCATGGCCGTGCCAGCCCGGACAGGAACAGCGACGCCAGCAATCTACAGGCATTATAGTAATAGCCAACAACAGCCTGTGCAACGTGTAGGGCCAAACGTCACAGATGACTATGAAAGTGAGTGTTTACTTGCATGGAGATTACGCCGATTTACCCGTGTCTTCAGGATGGTATACTGAGGCGACCCCCAGCAATCGGATGGTCTTGTCCATACGCTCCGGCATACACTCAGAGATCGCGTGGGCACTGGATAGGCTGTATCGGCTGTGTGCAAATGATCAATTCATCTTGAAAACCATCCCTGGTCTGACGGATGCCCTGTTCGAATGGCCAGAATGGTATGCGACGGCAGGATACTCAATGGCAGAGAAGTATCGACTATTTGCTCTGCCAGAAACTGAAGACAGGAAACGACGGCACGCTCTGGAGTCTATATTCATCCTTCGCAATTCGGCTTCGAATGAGCCCAATGCACACGAGTTGGCCAATCATCCCCGAACACTCCCCTTACTTTTCAACGCCCTCAGTAACCTCATTCCAGACACGGACATGAATGCTGAATTTGTTCTCAATGCCATAGAACTTCTGCAGGCCATATCCGCGGGCATTATTCTGCCGGGTCCCGCATCAACACTGAAAGACCCCCTTCCGACTCTGCTGCAAATTGCGGGCCACTCGTCGAATCGCTCCCTTATCATCGCGGCATTGAGCTTTTTGGCTCAAATATTCTCTAACATTCAAAATACAACTCGCCTGGCCGCAGACTCACCTGCACTCGCCGCCTCCATACGTTACCTTCCTTTATTTGTCGACCGAACATTGGTGGATGCTTCATTGAACTACCTTTATGCCCATCTTTCACACCCGCCGATGGCAAAGGCTTTCTTACATCATCCTCTCATGCCAAGCACCCTTCGTGTGCTTGTTAGCTTTCTCCTGTCTGAGCAAGTAGAGGAGACCGTGAATGTGGATATCAGTGCGGTTACTCGTGCCATCCCAACAACGTCAGTCGTGACACCCATTCATGACCTCACTAAAGAGGAGCTTGAGACTTTGATTCCCATGCCCGAGCCGCAGCGCTGTTACGAGTGGTGAGTACGCGTTACGCAGGCTATAATATAAAAGTACATTCATTGCTTGTAGGATGAAAATCATGTTTGTTGCTATACCAGAAGGAGAGCTTACTCAAGTTGATTTCTGGAATCTCTACAAAGATGCCTTCACGCCCTTCGCGGATCGCCACCCCGTCCTTGTTGCGTCAGACGTGATCAAAAATGTCAATGTTGTTTTTCCTCAGGCTCAGGCAATGGTCCTTCCAGGGCCGCCGCAGCGTTTCATCGTACGTGGAGTGGATAGACGCAAAGACACGCAGGGTGCTCCCCGCTTCAAGTGTTTGTGGGACCGCTCCCAATGTTCTGCTGCGCCATCCGAGAGCCCCGGAGACTTGTACGACCACATTCTTCAACATTTGGAGTCGTCTGAGAATTCGGAGCCTCCGTGTCTGTGGGCCACATGCCCCTTACCATCGACATCAAAACAGCAACTGAGACCTCATATCCTCACCCACCTCCCAAGCTCTCAGCCCCCTGCAAAACATCCTACCCAAGACGATACGATTACAGTCTCCGATAACGAGTCTTACCCTTTCGCGGACCCCACAACGCGGCCACCTCCTCCCCCACGACATACGAGCATCTCATACACCCGGCCCATTGCCGACCCGCCCTCGGCAGCACTTACTGCGTTGCTCATCATCCGGATCCTCTTCCGTTCATCGTTCGTTGCCACCACGGACACTGCCCCTCGTGCGGATGGCGAGCACTTCGGGTTTCCTGGTGTTGTGGAAGATGACGAGGGGGATGATGTGGTGGTGGATATTGGTGGCGAGTTGGAGGGTGAAAGAAGGGGGCGACGCGCATTTGTGGGTGTTAGGAGAATGATGGAGGGCGTAAGGATGAAAGATGAGGCGTTGATGAGTTGGATAGTGGAGATGGTCAATGCGGCGTATGATGGACTGCCTAGGTCGTAGCTTTGTATGTATATTTGAGCAATGTGCATGATATTTTGGTACGAAACAGTAACTTTCTGCACGCGCGCTAGTCCCACTTGAAGTACTTATCATACCACCGCCACTAATCATTTTCCTGCGACTTCACTCCGCGAGAGACTCGAACTGTCTTTTCACTACTGTACAGGTAATTCATGAGTGTACCACATAGCTCCTGGACTGTAAGCTCTAGATATGTAACTATCATCAGTAAACTATTCCAGGTAAGGCGCCCCCAGCGAACACCGAGTTCTCTACCCATCTTAACATATTGTACAGGGTCTCAGTCCCGCACAAATTTCCCCTGGATGCAATGAACAGCGCTTCTGGCAAGAACTGCTCTCCATGGAGCCGAATCGTGCCTTTCTAACGCGTCTTCTATCTACCCTTCCCAAGGAGGAGTGCCTCAGTACACACAAGGTCTGTCGTTCGCCCAACCCTTCATCTAACACCAGTGTTGTCCTGACAGGCCATCTCCGTCAGTAGCTCCTGTTCCACGTCCTCTTTACAACTTGCCTCTCGTTCGCAGCCGACCACAAGGGAAACTTAGAGACCCGCGCGCATGCCGTTGATACAATTTCTATCATACTCCGCACCGTACTTGCCAAGAACCTAGCAGGCTGGGAGGTAATGGAGGTATTTGCCCTCGAAGTGAACGATGCAGACAGGGTGTTCATGGTACGGCTAATCTGCACGATCTCCGCAGTCGACTCACCGCGCATACATAGGAGTTTGTGGGGATGATTGCAGACGTGCTCGAGGACGAGAGGGCTTCCGGTGCGCATGCGAACGATGATTATGAGTCATGATTCATCTCATCATGGTCCAGAGAGTCTTCGACATCAGGTTCTCCAGCTAGCTATTGTTTTCACGTGTAGCATCAACCAGTTAAGCCCAGGCGCATATCTGCTGCGCAGAGACCTCTTCCCTTCCATCGTTAAGGTACAAATCAATATTTCATAGGTTGGTAGTTGGTCTAGCGAATGATGTTCGCTTTGATAGGTCATCACATCCCCGGATACCCAGCGCTTTACTTTCGAAGCTTCGCTTCTACTTTCTATCCTTGCGAATTTCCACAAATCTGATGCAGCGAAGCTTAATCCGTACCTCCAACGCATACGTGATACGCAAGACACAGAGCTCATGCGCAAGATTTGCTGGGCAGCGAAGTTTGCGCTTGATACCTCCGTGAAGTGCGCCTCTATGGTCCGTCAATGCCAATGTTTTGACTTACTGGTGGCAGGGAATACCAAGCAATTTTAGATGATTCGATACCCACCTTTGCAAAGAGCTTCGGCGCTTTATTGACTTCGCTCCGACCTGACCGTGCGCTGGCAGCACAGCCCATCGACCCACCTCGAGAGCTCTTCAAAAATCAGTGCGTGAACATCAAGTTTGATGTCGCCTCCCTTTTATTGAGCATTGCAGGCCCATTGAGGCGACTGTGTCTTTCTTGCCCGTTTTCGAGTTCCTTTACTTTAATCCCCTTTTTGCGCGGGTCCTTCTGGACGCGATACCTTCGCCTGATAGCAGGACAAGCACACAGAGACAGGTACCTCCGTTGGCATATACCATCCTCTCACTATCGTCCTACGTGTTGACACATGCCTCATCTTCGCCCTCACCGCGCACGTTGGCTTATGCAAGCCTTGCACTGAACACTCTTCTTGTAATGTCTGAGAGCACGCACATAATGTCGGTCTTTTGTGAACCCGCCTCCTCTAAGGAGGCAATCAGAATCTGTCGGCAGGTGATTACTTTTTATTTTTTATTTTTTTAATATCCAATTTTCTGACTACTGAGGGGCTTACAGAGACTTCCGCTGCTCCCAGTACCGTCTCCTACGCGTGCACCTATCTGTGCACTTCTAGATTGTTGTATATTGTGGCTGCGCCATAATCTTCATAAGCGGCTTGAGGTGTCCACGTTTACGTGCGTTGCACCTTTCTTTTCCTGGATTCTTGCCAAGGCTGATGATTGGTGATGAAACAGTTCATGCGTGTGGACGTGCTATCGCGTCATATGGTATTTGCAGAAGGAGAAAAGACGGATAGGTGACGTGATTTCACTTTATTGCTTATAACTAGTCTTTGACTCTGCATTCTCACATAGAATACGACTGGCTTGAATTGTGGAAGGCTATCATTGACTTACTGGGATTCCTTTCGAGCAAGCTAGACAGTTTGGTAGCCACTGGAAGCATCGAGCGATTAGTCCAGGAGGTATGGGATGTGCAGCTTGCATCAGTGAAGCTGACCATCCTCCATAGACTATCCGATTACTCGACCTTGCGTTGCGCAGAGCAGACCTATTTTTGCCAACACCCGGTGCCCTTCATGAGTTCATTGTACGTTGGTAAAATCAGCTGCACTCGATTATTTCATAGTTGTCTTGCAGTATGAAGTTGTCCGCTCTTCTACAGTTATTCGGAAACAGACGTTGCTTCTCCAATCGCTAGCAAGGCCAACATCTGACCATCGGGCGTCACTGCGATCTGACACTGCGTCCAAAGCTCTGGCTCGTATTTTGTCCACGGCCACCTACTACGAGGAGAAACTGTCGTCAGCTGGTACGCATAGTGCCAAGGACGCGTTCCGAATTGTCTCGAAGGACATCGAGCAAAATGGTCTACACAGCGCGCATGACGTGGATGACACTGACCCGCCGTACGCCTGCCGTACATATTTTTTCTCGACGAATGCTGACCCTAGTGAATTGTAGCAGGAAGCACGCGGAGGATGTAGTCGGCTTCATCCGCATCGCGTGTGCAGACAGTCTGGCGCTAATGGCATGAGCGCAGCAGTGGTTCATATCAAATGATTTCTTTTGGAAATGGAGTGATTCAGCGGGGCTCCGCTTCCGTTCTGACGTTTTACTCGACTCTTATGGTAAGGAGTGGGGTCTACGAGATGGGTTATCAATATCAAGTCAATTGCGGGCAGCAATGTACATTATATTTTGTGGTGATCAATACCAGATAACGCCTCTTGCGTCGGGAAAGGATTTGTTGGTGCCTCTCGAGCACAGCATGGGAAAGTCTAAAAACTGCAGTATGCCGTGCGCGTCTAGATAACCACGTGCAATGTTTAAATTTTTTTTTCGAGTGACCATAAATGGAACTCCATTGCAAGTTCTCCGAGCAAAGCACCAAAAGGATCAAAAACATTGAAATAGAAAGGAGGTGATCAGCGAAGGGGGTAGCTAGTAACATGGCACTAGCGGAACGACAGGATGCCCACTGCCCACAAGCGGGCTGGAAAATTGTCTTGGCTATTTCGTATACTCTGGGATTGTTATCATCATTTTCCCAAGAGCTCGATAAGACCGCTGCAAATGCGTAATCGTGACGGCTACTCGGTGAACGTCCTGGCTCGGTGAACAAGGATAGTTTCACGCACCTTCTCCGTACTCACCCGTCTCTTTCTTTCAGCCACCATCTGGCCTGCCATGGCCCTCCGCATT
The DNA here is from genome assembly GCA_029603245.1 of Rhizopogon salebrosus TDB-379. Classification (NCBI taxonomy): domain Eukaryota; kingdom Fungi; phylum Basidiomycota; class Agaricomycetes; order Boletales; family Rhizopogonaceae; genus Rhizopogon; species Rhizopogon salebrosus. The sequence continues at coordinate 350,373 of MU836971.1, read as the reverse complement.
GCCTCTACTCGTCTCAGGCAATCAGTAGTTCGCACCGTCTCCCGCTCCAGTGTCCTCACAAGACGCGGGCTCGCGACTGCGAAGGCCCCAGCAACTCTCTTCGAGTCACTGGACACTTTTACTGACAGGCATGTTGGACCAGACGACAACGAGACCGAGTTTATGTTGTCAAAGCTCGGCTTTGACTCCATGGAGTCTTTTTTAGCTGCGACCGTGCCCCAGAAAATTCGCATTGCAGACTCCACCATTAGCGATGCGTCCATCCCCGCACTCAGTGAGACAGAGCTTCATGCAAGTGCAAAAAGGCTCGGACAAAAGAATGAGCAATTCAAGAGCTATATCGGCATGGGGTATCACAATGCTGTCGTGCCCCCTGTCATTCTGCGAAATGTATGCTACGCCCCTTTATCCACCTCACTCGCCTGTTGATATTGTCCATAGGTCATGGAGAACCCTGCTTGGTATACTCCTTACACGCCATACCAGCCTGAGATCGCCCAGGGTTCGCTGTCAATTATTCCTTTATTTCGTCTCTCTAACGGTGCGACTAGGTCGTCTTGAGTCATTGGTCAACTTCCAAACGATGATTATGTCCCTTACATCGATGCATATTTCAAATGCGTCCCTCCTCGATGAGGCAACTGCTGCCGCAGAAGCTATGGTCATGGCATACATGCAGTCCAACCAGAAGAAGAAGACATTTTTCGTCGACAAGGCAGTCCTCCCGCAGACAATCTCCGTCCTCAAAACGCGTGCGAAGGGCTTTGGCATCCATCTCGCTGTAGGTGACGCCGCTGACGCACTCAAACACGACGCGTTACGTGCCGATCTCGCTGGTGTCTTGCTCCAATACCCTGACGTCAATGGCTTCGTGACGAACTACAGTGATTTCACGAAGAAGGTGCACGAAGCAGGGGCACTGGTAGTTGTTGCGACCGATCTTCTTGCTTTGACACTTCTGCAACCTCCGGGTGAATGGGGTGCTGATATCGTTCTCGGCAACTCTGCGCGTTTTGGTGTTCCTGCCGGATATGGTGGTCCTCACGGCGCTTTCTTTGCAGTCACAGAGAAACTTAAACGGAAAATGCCTGGTCGTCTGATTGGTCGGAGCAAAGATGTCACGGGTAACCCTGCATACAGGCTGGCATTGCAAAGTACGTCTCCCCTGTTATCCTCAAATTCGAGTTCTTATAAACTACATGCAGCCCGAGAGCAACACATCCGCCGTGAGAAGGCAACCAGCAATATTTGCACATCGCAGGCACTCCTTGCCAACATGGCCGCCATGTACGCGGTATACCATGGCCCCGTTGGACTTGAACGCATTGCAAAGAAAGTGCACTTCTTCACACAAATCCTCAAATCTTCCGTCGAGCGCCTCGGTTTCCGCGTAGTCAACGCATCTTCCTACTTCGATACGCTCACCATTGATGTCTCAGAGCACTGCGTGAATGCAGAAGTCATGCATGCCGCGGCTGCACTGCTAAAAATTAACTTTCGAAGGGTCGACCACAATACCGTCGGCGTTACCCTCGATGAGTCAGTGGGGCAAGAAGACATTTTGACCATCATGCGAGCCTTCCATATCGCAGCTTCGCAACCGGAGACCAATTTTACCGATCTACCCATCCCCAATGTGCCTGCGTTCCCGCATCAGCTCGTTCGCGAATCCGAGTTCCTCCAGCACCCCGTGTTCAACAAGCATCACAGCGAGACTGAGATGCTCCGGTACATCTTCCACCTTGCGAGCAAGGACCTTGGCCTTGTGCATGCCATGATCCCGTTGGGCAGCTGCACAATGAAACTTAACAGCACAAGCAGCATGATCCCGCTCACGTGGCCTGAGTTTGGTGGTATTCATCCATTTGCCCCAAAGGAGCAGGTCGAGGGATACAGGCACATTATCAAGGTTTGTGTTGTGACGTTGAGTTCGTGGTTAGTACGATGGTGCTAATCATTATTGATAGGAATTAGAAGATGACCTCTGCAAGATTACCGGCTTCCATGCGTGCTCTGTGCAACCGAACTCGGGTGCTGCAGGTGAATATGCTGGACTGAATGTCATCCGTGCATACCACGAGTCCCGCGGGGAGGGATACCGTGATGTGTGCTTGATTCCTCTTAGTGCGCACGGCACGAATCCCGCGGTATGTTTCGCATCGTCCTCCGTTAACGACAAAACTGATAAGAGGCAATAGTCGGCTGTGATGGCGGGCTTGAAGGTCGTCCCAGTCAAGACGCATGCAGATGGGAACCTGGATCTAGAAGACTTGAAAGCAAAGGCCGAGAAGCACAAAGATAACCTCGCGGTTTTCATGGTGAGCACTTTTCCAGTGAGCTAGGTTTGGAATTCATTTCTGGGCAGATTACATACCCCTCAACTTTCGGCGTCTTTGAAGATGGCGTGACTGACGTGCGTATTCATGTTGCTTAAATGGACAACCCAAACTCAGTCGTGCATAACAGGCCTGCCAGATCATTCATGACTGTGGTGGACAAGTATACTTGGATGGTGCAAACCTCAACGCACAAGTTGGACTGACAAACCCTGCGGTTTGCGGGGGCGATGTTTGCCATCTCAATCTCCATAAGACCTTCGCTATGTGAGTGCAGATGGTGATTCGGTTAAGTATTTATATTTACATACCTGTCACAGCCCCCACGGAGGAGGAGGACCTGGAGTTGGCCCCATCTGTGTCGCCAAGCACCTCGCCCCCTTCCTTCCTTCGCATCCCCTGGTCAAGACCGGCGGCTCTGACGCCATCGATGCCGTCTCCGCTGCACCCTTCGGAAGCGCTTCCATCCTCCTCATTTCCTGGGCTTACATTCGAATGCTTGGCGGCAACGGCCTCTCAGAGTCCACCAACGTTGCGCTCCTCAACGCCAACTACATGGCGCACAGGCTTGCAGGACATTACAGCCTTCGGTTCAAGAACAAGAACGGGCGCGTTGCGCACGAGCTTTTGATTGACCTTGCGGAGTTTGACAAAGCTGCGGGATTAAAGGTGACGGATTTCGCGAAACGGTTGCAGGTATGTGCTAGTCGGTCTTTGCTACTATCGCTGACTAGCACATCAAGGACTATGGCTTCCACCCTCCTACATGTTCCTGGCCCATATCTACTTGCATGCTGATCGAGCCTACTGAGTCTGAGACGCTCGAAGAGATCGACCGATTCTGCGATGCTATGATTCAGATCAGGAAGGAAGCGGAAGATATCATTACTGGCAAACAACCCAAGGATAACAACCTCCTCAAAAACTCACCACATCCGCTTTCGCTCGTGATCGCGTCCGACAAAGATTGGAATCGGTTGGTGGTATCTCATCTTTGCCTTCATAGTTTGGCTGACGCGTTGGTCGAAGTCCTTATACGCGTGAAGAGGCTGCATATCCTATGCCGTGGCTCCGCGAGAAGAAGTTCTGGCCGACTGTTTCTCGCATAGACGATGGTAAGTGGTCTCGCAAGCGGCATGTGAGACGTTTGGCTTATATCCACCCTCCAGCCTATGGCGACCTTAACCTTATTGTAAGCGGCACTATTAATATGCGGTCCTCCATGCTTACATTCCTGTTTCCAGTGTGATTGTCCTACCGTAGAGGAAACAGCATCCTTGTAGACTGCTTCCACCGTATTTTTACCATCATTTCATTCTCTTGACTCTGGGCTGTCTGGGTACTGTTTCTACTCCTCTAGAATTCTCACTTGCACTTGTCACGCGTAATGCTCAACCACACGCACTTTATACCATTAATACTGTATTTACCATCATGGATAGACAAGGCGACAATGATCATGTTATGAGTCTACTGCTATTGTGCGCTCTCTGATGAAATACCCATCAAGATCGTTTGGCAACGTATGCCATAGCTGAGGGAGATACCGTTTGATGCGATTCATCACCTCATCCTGTTGGTTCGTCTTCGCAGCGAACGAAAGAAGGATCTTGACCGTATTAACATCGGGCGCGACGTTCGACTGGTCTTTCCCCATCTCCAAACACACAACCTTGAGCGCATCATCCAGTTTCCCAACACGACACATGCACTCGATCCACGCATTCCACGTCCGCTGGTTGAACTTGAACCCAATCTTGGACAGCTTCAAGCACACCTGTGCAGCCATGGGCCACGAGCGCGCAAACCCACATGCATCGATAATGATCCCTACACTCGCTTGGGTGAAGCGCTCCGTGATGAAAAGCATCTCCCAGATGCGGTACGCCTCCGCGAACAGCCCAACGCGCTGGTAGCTATCCATCAACTGATTCCAGAGCGCAGTGTCGGGGGTGAAGGATGGATCAAGCGTGAGGTGGTCGTGAACCCTCCGCACGGCTGCTGCAATGGGATCACGCTCGTCGGGTGGCAGTTCCGCCGAGAGGAGTGCGAGATGCCGGAGGAGGATAGTGTAGACTGGCGCTGTGACCTCGATTCCTGCCATCCGCATGTCCTTGACGATTTCGAAATAATGCCATATTGACGGTAATGTTTCGTGGTGGCCAAATGAGAGTTGGGTTAGAGAATTAAGGATGGCTTGGTAGCCCCTTGCATCGAGGCGAGGGGCATTGGGACGCTTGCATATTCGTTTATACCCCTTCAAGGCATCATCGAAGCTGGAGGAACACCGCATGACGACGATTACCAAGGCAGAAACAGCCATAGGGTTCTCGAGCTCGACATTTCTGGCCTCCATCTCTTCAAGGAGGGAAAGGGCGATAGGGAAGTACTTTTTGACGTTCTTGGAAGCACCAAATGCGCGGAACAAAATGTTGTAGAGATTGCCGTCTGGGCCTGAGGAATGTCGATGCCCTTGAGTTTTGGGTGCTTGCTGCGACTCGGGAATGGGAGCCACCTCAGCAAGGTCCCTGTAGAGTTCCAGTGCCCGGTCGATTGCAGCATCATCGATATTACTCGAACCTGTGCAGAGAGCATTGACTAGCGGGTGTACCAAGGGCACACCGGGAACAATTCCTGCAGCCTTCGACTCCTCGTAGATCGACAGAGCACCCGACAGATCGCCAATACGCACCGCATTGTTGATCAAGATAGCCCACTGAACTATGTTTGCTTTCAAGTCCAGTTCGGCTTCCGCGTATCGAAGGTGGTCGAGGAGGTGTGTATGTCGGATAAGAAGTGTGAGTGTGTGGGGAAAGGGTTTGAAACCATCTTTCTGCAATGACTTGCATAGGGAGACAGCTGCGTTGATACCCATCTCCTCTGCTTCTTTCTCTATGCTCTCCATCCACTCAGCCATTTGGGGATCCGTCTTTTTCGATCTTTCACTGAAACGTTTCCAATATACGTCCCTCATCTCCTGAGCTCGATCCATGAGACCAAGTTTAACAAAACCATCGTAGAGAAGTTGTGCGAAGTTCGCATCGTATGTCAACGAGGTTTGTTCCATCATATCTAGGGCCTCGTAAAACTTCTTGATTGGTGCCCCAGTGTCGAAGAGAGCTTTGAAGAGAATTTCAAAGGTTTTGGTGGTGGGACGACGACCAGACCGGTGCATCTTGGAGACGCTGTGTTGAAGGACCTTCACCAGGCCAGTTTCAGCACACCATTCGAAGAACATGTGCCATTGTAAAAGGGTGGGCGTCATGTTTCTCGGTTTTTGAGGCATATTGATCAGCCAGTTGAAAATCGTTTGTGGATTACCGTTCGTGATCAAGCCCCGGAGAACAACATTGTATTCTGCTACCCCCACTTCGGTCCCGCAAAGGGTGGGCAAGTCGGTGAGGATTTTCACGACCATATCCAAATCATGGTGTCTGCCTGACATAGCTAGTACTGATAGCACGTTGTGGATGTCATCTTCTCTGAGGGGTGGAGCTGTAGGTTTATGTTCCCCCGTTTCGCCCAGCATGCGAAATAGGCCATAAAACTGCTGGTGGAGAGCGCCGACATTTGCGGTGGGGACGTACTGACGGATTTTGTCAGCGATGACATTGACATCAGGGACGTAGGAAAGGGAGGGGTCGTGTTTGACGGTTGAGAGTCGCCTCTGGACACGAAAAGCGGGAGGTGCACGACGCGAAGTAGGTTGTCTGTAAATGGGACGAGCGAAGGAGCATGCGGGGTATCCTAACCGAGCAACAGCGCGGCTAAGGGACATTCATGCGGCTCGACTACCTGTATTGACCGTCAGTTATGTCTCTGGGTGATTTCAGTCCAGCATACCAAGTTGCAAAGGAAGACAGTAAGTATCGTGGGAAAATTATGGGAAGGTCATTGAGTTTTGAAAGCCTGAACGCATTCTCCACTTTCCAACGTTAACCACCATGTCTGAAAAATTGAAGGAGTTCATCGACATTCCTCAGCAATTTGTTCGGGATGGCAACCAGGTCAGTGTCCCTCAGCTCATCTTTGAACCGTGCTTGCTGACTTCTCCTACTCGTTAGTTCCTGACACGTTGCACGAAGCCCTCGCAAAAAGGTGCCCTACTGACCTTCGTTCCCTCATAATACAATCGTTGAAACTCCAATTCCAGAGTTCATCCAGATCTGCAGGGCGGTCGCAGTCGGTTTTGCTGTCATGGGTTTCATTGGATATTTCGTAAAACTCATCCACATCCCCATGTGCGTCTTTCACGTCGTCTCTCACATTTCGTATGCTTATGTCGTTCTAGAAATAATATCCTCGTGTACGTGTCACTCTCTTTGGAACCTTCCTTCATGCTCATGTCTGAACAGTGGAGGGGCATAACAATATATCTCGTTAATATGTCACATTCTGTCGTATACCTCGGGCTTAGTCGACAGGTGCTCTGTACCGTATCTCCTTCGCTCTGTCCATGCATTTCATCCACTCGCTTGCTAATAATAAGCTCTCATTGAACCACAAATATCTCTTTGGACATGTGCACGGCATCCTGTCAGGCAGATCCATACTCCTATGTGGGGAGGCCCTGTGCGGCTAACGCTTAAATGACAAGCGTGCGTTCGAGACAAATAAGCGGAAGTCATACCCACTAAGCAACTGAAGCGGCTTGTGAGCACGAATTTGCAAGCGAAGGTCGAGCATTCGGTATCTCTGGCGTTGTTCCAGCGGCAGGCTCCCTCCGCTTACACACACCAGGGAACCATGCGTGGAGCATGTCCTGTCAACCATGTCTATCAGATGTCGTCCATACTAAAACTCATTCTCGTACCTCCTGCAGTCCAAAGACGAGCGCTGAGGCTAAGGGAACTGTAGGCAACAGAATATCATAAGGCAATAGTCTCAAACGAACACAAAATTTCCTTACGCGCTGCGAGAACCATGGAAGACACGCCTTGTGGCTGATCAGTTATGAACAGAATGACTGCGCTAGTGGGCTATGAGTGAGTGCAAGTCACAGAAGTCATTCACGTACACCAGAGCTGTCCACGAATACATGCAAAATAAACCAACTCTGAACATCAGTGAGGTCGAAGGTCGCCTTGCCATGAGTGGGAATGAATCCTTTATACGTTTCCACCTCTGGTAGTACCGGATGGAAATAGCCACTGTCAGTGAACACACCAGATGAGTCTGAGTCGTTGTAATTTTCAGTGACGATGACATTACCTTCAAAGCAGAATAACACCGCCATCACAACAGCGCAGAATACCGGAACCGGCAAGGCTCTAAACAATTCGGTCATGATTTCTGGAAAACCGTGGTCAAGCGTGCTCACAAGTATTGCACATAAATCGTGCAGAACAGGCCGTTCGACGGTCGTGTGATGTCTTCGTGTTCCTTTATAAACTGCAAACAATATCATTAAAACAGATTTGCCTGTCGCCTTGGAGCTGAACCACAGACAATTCCTGCACAAATTGAAAATCCTGCGAACACGAAATAGGGCGGTGATATTATCTGTAACCTGGTCAATCACATCTCGCATTCATGCAAGCCACTGTACTCGCCAGAAAACTGCGAACCCATCGGGGGAACTCTTCCACAGGATTTCGTCCAAAAGGTTGAATAGTGGTCCAGGCCTGTCAAATAGCCGCGTCAGGCATCGGAAGCAAGGCGGAACTACCACGACGACCTACATGAATAACAACCCCGAGACCAGCAACTATGGCCCTGGCCTACAGTAAATAGTGCACCATGTTTCGTCATGAGGTGACAGCTCACATTGGGGCGGCTCCATACAACATGGCGGCTTGCACCATACAGACTGTTCGGTACCCGTCATCGTATATGTCTCCTCCTGTGTACAGACTGGCACAGTGTACAATGTTAGAATCATTTGATGGAATTTCGAAAATCATCACTGCTTACTAGAGACAATGTATCACCGAGTACAACACCCAAGTGATACAGAGGTTAATCAAGGTTGGATGCCAGGACAACTTCTTATGGAGCAGGGCAGTAGCGATGATAATTGGTAATAGTACATGCCCCCCAGTTATTAAAAGGAAGAGATAAACAGGGATGAGATGTTCAATGTTTGGTGGAGGCACTTTGCAGAACTCTCAGCAGAGGATGTTCACTAAATCAATCACTTACGAGACATAGAGCGCAGAGTATGAGGAAAGTGATCATGAGTGATCATAGACTTGTAAACGGCGCGCAACCAGCGAATCGACCAGCGACGAGGTCCGTTATTGATCGCCCACGTAGCAGTATATAATTTTGGGGGAGAACCTGCGACTCAACCATATCGAGCTTGTGCACCCCGCTGATATTCTGTGGTTCGCCCAGCAATCGGTCACCTGTCGGACACCTCCCAGCGCTAATCGCTATTTGTTATTTACGTAGTTTCTGACAGTACCGGGATGATGGGACAAGGTCGCTTGGGAAGGAAAAATTCACAGAATTCGTCGAACTTTGTGGTGCGTTTTCCAAACACGAGCAAATCCAGACAATCGTCGAATGACATCCTGAGAGCACAAAATATTAATGTGTTTGATCAAATGAAGTCCATGTTTGTAGAAATAGCCGCGGACACCACATGGATCCACCCAACTCCTATCGAGTCTCCACCAGCAGTAAAGGAAACCGAGTGGAGACCTTGGCAAGCTCGACGGCGGGGGAAAATGTGCTGTCCGCTACAGGTACACCATACGTCAGCAGCGCACTCATCTTATCTGCACCTTCTATTGTCGCTTCCATGGACCAGAAAGGTAAAACAAGGGCTGAGAGCAACATCTGAGTCCTCGTCAAGTATCGCTTGGCTGATTGGTCCGGATCGGGCACCAGAGGGCCCCTCGAAGCTTGAACCTGTAAATTCTATCTGTTCAGACGTCACATCATAATGGTAATAAAGGATGCGTACTTGCGACCTGAGTGCGGCTATTAGGTCGTCAAGCGAAGACGTTAATAGTGCCTCAGGGGGCCAGGTCGACGCAAGGCATCGAAGAAAGGTTGCATCATACAACGTCTGTAAACTCTGATCCGTATCACCATTCGACGTGGTACGGGTGAACGCATCGATAAACAAGCCAAGAAGCGATGGCGTAATGCTCGTGAGTTGTGACGGGTGGTGCGTGAGGCCCAAGTCATGCAGGGATGTAGATAGGGTATGTAGGCTTTCCATCAGGGCTGGTGATGGCCCTGTAACAGGGGATGCTACGCCGCATCAGTAAAGTGTCTTTCAAAGTAACCAAAAATACGGACAAGACAGCGGGAGGTGTAGGAATTTTGCGTCGTATTTTGAGACAGCGGAAGAAATAGTGTGCTCCTTCCACCAGTGGGTGATTCGGTCAAATAACAAACCGGTTTTGTCTCGAAATTCTGACCACAATGAACAACTAGGTATGTATAGGGCTGATCAACATACCTCGTGCAACAACATCATCACAACCTATATTTTCGAGGAAAGGTGATGCCAATGATAATTCAATCGCCACTCGGCAAAGGAAGAGGGCGCTGGTCATGGCCCTAGCGGTGTCTTTTGCTACGTGTCAGTTTGGAGGGTCGTCGCTTGCAGCATCATCGTACCTGACTGTTTCGCCAGCTCGTCAGCGGTTGAAACAAGAGCGTGGGCGATCGTAGAACAGAAAGCCTTAGCCTCTGGCAGATAGGCCTCAATCAGGTTGTGGACTAATTCCCTATATGCCCAACTTAATTAAGAGCGTGGAATGGAATAAATTTTGAACATACCTGCTACTCTCCTCCGAACTCATATGAATATAGTCTTTTTGTAGTAAAGCCGCAGGCTCCTCCAGAATGCTTAAAAACGCTTGCAAGCGAGGTGTCCGGCCACGAATTTGTAATTGCAGCGCTGCTCTATATTTTTGGTATGGGAGTTCGTATGCTGAAGGACCACTTCCTGACAGAGGTGGTGCTGGAACAGCGGGAGAAACATATATGCTGTTTAGAGGAGAAATTTCTGATCGTCGAGCGGCCCTTTGAAACTACGTTCTTAAAAGAGCAGCTAAGTACGTACCTTCAGCCACAACTTCACTATCTGGAGTGAGTGAAGACAACGCCTTCAAAAACAGTTCTTTAGCGTGGTGGATGGTGTTGGTCCAGATAGCGGTGATTCGTTTTCTGACAGCTTCTTCGAGTAAATTATGGAGTGTCATCTGCTCCGCTGTCACCAACCCAGAATTGAGCAGCCATTTTTGCAAGGAAGACCGAACATTCCAAACTCTCTTCACACTGTCCAGTTCCAGCAGCCAGCGATCCAAAGCATCCCGAAGTATAGAGCAAGATTGGTCAAACCAAGTTTGTAGTTTATTCTCCAAAAAGTTTCCTGGCACGGAAGACGAAGCGGAAGATAGCTCAATATATGGCTTGTACGACCTGATATTAGCAGGAAGGAGGGCGAAGTAAGATGACGACGGAAGTCCAGTAAGAATCATCTGGGTGTTCAGCGCCAGTTCAGAGGGAAGTGAAGGCTCAGATACGGCGGGTAACTCAGCATGCATCTGCTCTAGCACGCGGACTGCCAAGGCTGGCTGCATGGATCTCTGACTTTGGAATACATCCCGAGCGGAGTTGACGGTCCTTGATGTTGCCTCCAGGACGATTAACAGGGACGACTTCACCTCTCGAAGCTTGTCTTTGGGAGACATGCCTGTAGACTGAGCCGGTTTAGAAGCCCCCGCAGGATGACCATTTGTCTGTATCGCGGGAATTCCGTTGGGGATTGCAGCTGCCGCAATACCTGAACGTTTTGAAACGAGCGTATGCATGGTCCGCGTTCTTTGGGAAAGATACGTCATCAGGGTGTCTGTCAAAGGTCTCGACTCAAGGACATGAAGAGTCAGAATAGTTCCACAGGTGTCCTGGATGGTATAAGATCATGAGAATGCGAGACAGGATAAAAAGCGAACCTCCGGTGACTTCTCGTATGCCCTCAAAGATAATGTGGCCCTATGGACAATTTGGGATCGAAAATGAGATATGGTCTCCCACTGTCGCTGGATGAGCGGAAATTGCTCCTGAATGCGGACATCAGAAGGTAAGAAAAAAAAGTAGCTACGACTTTACCATGGCATTGACGCCTTGATTTGACCAACTCTCCTCATCCTGATCGTCATCACGAGAAAGTGCCCTATGCACGACGCGTGCCAGCATGAATAACCAGGTGGCATGGAAATACTTCTCCTGTTCAATAAGTCGCCACAGGTGTTCCGGGGCATCAAGAAGCAGCTTTATGTGGGCGGAGAGCACTTGCAATGTTTGCAAATGCGAGTCTGAAACACGAGTGAAGTCTGGCAGCATCATGGACAGACTAGTACCCACCTTCCTTGCCCACATTCGATGTACGATTCTCCCTTGATGGCTGCTGCTGAGACATAATGGCATCTTCAGTCTCCTCAAACGCCTCTTGCACACGCTTTGCGGACTTAGACATTGAGATTATGGACGTTGAGGCTTGCAGGAGATCGCGGTACCGTTCCCTGTGCTTTCAAAGTACAGTCGAAGGGTGAAACACATTTCGTGCAAGAGCACGCACCCAACCATAACACGAAGATCCTCCTGCTTGGCCTCTGCATCAGATCTGAAGTCTCTTTGTGAGCCTGAGCGATTGCCGACACAGGGAGGGCGCACCTCAGCTGAACTTGCTTCGCCTTCACTTCAGCAATGGTATATTTCGCAAACAGCTCGTCTGGGTCGATGCTCGCAGCCTCATCTGGTGTCCTGACCGATTGCGCGCTCGAGGAATGGGTTAACGGGATTGAACGGGTGAATTTCAATGCTGAAGGGGACGACGCGAAAGATGGCGCTGGGGCCGGGTTTGACACATCTGCAAGGCCCTTGATCGAGCCAAAGGACATAACCGACACTGTGGATGGTCGCCGAGCCATGCATACGTGGTGAGCAGGTCGTTACAAGAACGTTTTCACTGTGGCAGTCGTGGTATATTACGTAACCATGTATATGCAGTTGCCATTGGACACAAATGTGAATATAAAGCAAAAAGAGGTGAGCTCTGCAATGCGCTCCAAGAATATTAGCTGCTAAAGATGGGCACTAGGCCATACACTATCGTCCTCCCTCATCAGAGCCTGATGTGTCTGCTACATCCATCTCCACTGGGCTAGGTTTTCTTTCATTTTGTACCGGAGCGGCAACGGCAGCCGACGGTCGAGAAGACTGGGCTTGAGAGGGTCCACTGTTAGGTGGTGAACCAATAGAGGAATTGGCCAGTCGCTGGTCAAGTGCCTTCAATGCAAGAGCCCTTGGAAGTAAGAGTCAGCACGATTAGTTAGGCAAGGGGCGCATGTACAGACCGTCGCCTTTCAGCTTCGGCTCGGGCTCCGCCGGGCACCTGACTATAGCCCCCAGATTCAATGTCATGAGGCACAGAAGTGGGAATAAGGTGGAAACGCGTTGCAAGCTTGAATGAGGTGTTTCCTAGCATTGATAACGGCGTGCTAGAAATAAATAAATAATCTGCATCTGCACAGGAAATATGAATGCGATGCTCACTGAAGGAATGGAGGGAACCAGCTGGTCAGAGTGAATGTTTCGCTCCGGTCTCCATATGTAACCCCTCCTAGAGAGTCACCGACATTGCGCTTATAGAAGCGGAGGTATATCCATGATACAAACCAGCCAAACTGGATGAGAATATATGGGCATTGGAGGCCTAATAATGTCATAACGGTCGAAAAGGTCAAATACGCCATAGGAAGTCTCTGCAAGCGGAGTCAAATCGCCGATGGCAGTGATGGACAAAAAAATTTACCTTAACGCGGGCCTTGATAAAGCCCAATATTTGAACTTGGTGCTCGGGGATTACTTGAGTAAAGGCAACAAGCAGGCTGATAAGTAGTGCCATTTGACCGTGGTACTGCATGCCATATCTGTATTGTCCAGGGATGTAAGGTGCTGGCTGTTATGGGAAGGCACTCCTGAAACTCACAACATGTCGGGATTTCGCGTCACAGCGAATTCGATCCAGTTGAAGGCGAACGCGATAATGTTCGGCCCCGTCACGCACACGACAATGAACTTCACAGTTTCAACAGTCCCCCACAAGCGCTCAAAATAACTTAACGAAGCGGGAATGACAAGAAGTGTGGCAATGAGCTTTGAATGATGTTATGCATTGTTAGAATATTCGACTTCAATCGCGAAGGGAATACTCACTTCGATGATGCTTATTTCGACTAGGGCTGAGGTTGCGAATGTCCAAGGAAAGAACAAGCTTGTTCCAGGCACCATTGTCAAGTAGGGCAACATGACAGAGCCTGTTGACCATCTTATCCAAAAATACAGTATGGATGAAGCCAAGGTGGCTGCGGTGAAAAAACGCGTCACTGGCGGTACAGAACTGATGTACTGCAGCGGTGTGGAAAGGATAGCCATTGACGACTCAAAATCAGGGAAGATGGCCGGGTATAGCTAGTAGGGGATTCCAGCCTGTTTCAAGTCTCGTAGAGATTATACTGGAGACCGCTGCCGCCGTAGAAATGACCTTGAAACCGAACGAGCGCGATGTCACAGGGTAGGCTGGAAACTGCGATACTACGGGTTTGCAGCTGTTTACTTCAAGCATCATCACGCCATTACGTCAGCAGAACCTCCTTGTTCTCTTCGTCATTTGCTCAGGCAGGTTCCCTCAATGGCGGACTACGATTTTCGCCCAGGAGGCTCACTTAAGCTCAAGGGCGGCGTTGCTGATGGAGGCATCGTCAAGAGGTGTGTATCAACAGTCTTTGTCATTCAGTGCACCTGACAGATATGTAGGAAGAAGAAATCCAAATCCAAATCCAACCCGCAATCTGACAGTGCGAAGGACCGCGAGCGTGAAAGAGTGAAGGAATTATTATTCAAAGAGGAGGCAGAACTCGCTAATGGCTCTCCTTCGGGGAGCAACCGAGATTCTCCTGCTCTACCTGGGAATAGTGACAGGAAAACGGACGCGGAGAGACGATTCGAGGAGGCGCAAAGGCGCAGGGTGAGTCTCCCGTTGAAACGCAACTCTCGGAATAAATTTTGATCCCGAAACTCAGCTTGCTGATAAAGTAGCTCGATTGGCGCGCAAGACGCACAAGGATCGCGTTAACGAGCTGAATGCTAAGCTCGAGTCACTTAGCGAGCACCACGACATCCCCAAGGTATGTGGCACAGTTCCAAGTGGCCCGTGCAAACTCTCACGGCATTCCGCGGTAGGTTGGTCCAGGATAATATTTGCAAGTTCAGCCCCGCGGCCGGGTCCAAGAGGCCTTGTGCGAGCTCCTGGCGCAGAATACTGCAATTATATTCTCATTATGCTATCATCGTGTCCTCGTATACTGCTTGAATTCATGTATTTTACACGCGAAGTGCCGGAGGTCCACTATTGCCACATATTTGTTGGGTTAGTTTGATATAAGTAGTTACGGATGATGCGGCTCATAAATCCGTGACCACTCTTGACCCTTTCCTTCACGTTTACTGGCTGCATCATGTCTGCTGCACCGCAGGCAGAAAAGAAAGGGCATATCTGTCCTCCCTCAAATGCTAAACACCCTCGGGACAGATGGGAGTCACTATTCGTGTATTCCTTTATTTGCAAGTTCACGAATCTGAGGTCGAAGGTGGAGGGATTGGAAACACCGATGGAGTGAGTACACACCCGCACTACATGCACCTCACTCGCGTCAACTGAACACGCGATTTCCCCCGATGGCAGCTTTGAGAGTGCACTCTTGACGCATGGCCCAGATCCCATACTGCAAAATATTTTACAGCAGTTCATATTGAATCTGCGCCCGCAGACGCGTAATTTGAGGTGAGCACTGGATGGCATAAGTCGCTCACGCATGGCGAACGTTTGACCGTAATGTTACTCTTGTCAGTCTCGATCAGATCTCCGCAACTTTAAATGCTGTTCTTGCAGACGCATTCAAGGCATCAGAGAGAACTGTTTTCTGGGACGACGAATTGTGGGTAAATGTGAACCCTTTTGCCGATTTGGAAGGTGGCTTTTTCGCAGCCGACTGGGACCTCAAAGTTAGTCATTATCCTGCCATGCTGTATGAATACCCCTGAGAACGCGTCACATCACATTCCACGCAGCTCAAAGTTCTTCGCCAGCTAGTGGAGTTACAGCTTACGCACTCAATTGACATAAAGAACACTGTCGATCGCGCGTGGGGCGTGATGCAGAACAAACACAAGAAGAAAGACCCCGAAACTGCGCCTCCTGATGCCAATGATGCCAAAAGCCAGCAAAATCTCCAACTCAATCCCATCGGACAGGATGCACAACGCAAGCGGTATTGGGTTGTAGATGGTCCGTGTGCTTTCATTTCATACTCCTCGCCCTGTTTCCTATTTGCGTGTATTTGGTGCGAGGCCGCATTTTTTTGGCCCCATGCTATCCGGCGTTAGCCGTCTGTCAGGATTTCTGGCTGACCCTCGTTCTAATCTCCTTAGATTCCCCTCGGATATATGTTTCAACTAATCCCTGGAAAATTACTGCAACCTTCCAGACGGTCTCTTCGACGCGTGAAGAGTACCTTGGTGTGGTTGAGAAGTTGAAATCATCTTCCCCCGGGGATCGTAAAGGCAAGCTAGAACAAGTCCATACTGCACTCGTCAAGGCACTGGAAAGCCGGATAGAAATTGTTGATGCGGAATTGGCAGTGAGTATTTTGTTTCTCCTGACAGGCGGTCAATAGTAGATGGATTCCACTTCCCCCTAAACCGCTTATTGACCAATTATTCAGCGCGTACAAAGAATCCGCAAGAAGATAGAGCAGCGTCAGATACTCATCGCGCAAGCTGAAATTCGCCAGACTCGCACGCGACGGCAAACACGCCGGCCTGACTACGTGTATCATGACGCCGAGAGTGGGGAGGCAAGTAGCTCACATCAAATATTGAATTTTTACTGCTAACTGAATTTTACCATCAGGATGATGCCGACGAGTACCGATTCGAAGAAGACAATGACTATGATGACGAGCCATTCGATGAGGATAACTTTGGTAGTTCCCGATCAAATGGCCGTCGACAGTTGAGAGCGACTGCGCAGCGGAGATCCACTCGTACCACAAGAGGCAAGCGAGGCTCTCCTGATCTGTCCGCTTTTGAATGGAAAGGCGAAAGGAGGTCAGCTCGCCTTGGTGCTTCTGAAGAGACACCGACAGAGCGTCCATTAAAACGTGCGCGCACGGAGGAGAGCACGGGAAGTTCTACGACTGCAGGGTTGCCTCCAGTCTTGCCGGCCGAGACTTCAGACGCTGTCTCAAAAACAAAAGCGAATGGTGCAGCGGCTGTCAAACCAACTGAGATTGCTGTTGAGCAGCTTGGAGGAAAGAAGAAGAGCAAGTTTTGGTTCTATGCCGTGGAACCGATCCCTACGCCTTCTGGTGTCATTTCACCTGGTGACACTGCCTCTAGTTCCCTGAACGGTAATCAACACAACGGAGATACCAGCCTCCACGGCACCAGTAGTAACGCCCCGCCCCCTACGCATGACAACGGAGATGCGATGGACATCGACAGCCGTAACGAGAGTAGCTTGTCGCCAGTTCCCCTGGAAGGATTGCGGAGTGTATAATTTTTGATCTCTCCATTCAACTCATGGCATTTTTTTTTCTCCATGTTACTCGCACTTCATAATTTCTCCACATACCAGCCAAGCCTCTTCCTGATTAAGCTAGTCTACTCATCCCATTTTATTTCTCCCAGTGCTATCTCTAACATATGCATTAGGTCTTGCAGTAGTGGCTCATCAGATCCTCCAGACTCAATGTAATATTCCCTTCTCTTTATAACACAACAAGCTTATCGCATTTTCTGGCTCTGTTATCAGCAACCATGATACTGATATTTTTGCAAGTCCGGTGACCAATGTCGATTCTCGAACCAATAGTTAGTTTTCTTTTTTCTTTTTCAGAGCTATATGTACTCGTATATCACCTGCTTACTCACTACTGACCGCGAGTGTGACGCGAAACTCTGTTGGTCAAATTTAGGTAAGTGCGGGTGCAATCTGCCGGACCCCCGACCGGCGACCTTGAAGCTCTTGTTGGCCCTTGCTCCAAGACCACACATCTAGCGCCATCGATAGATGATTGCACGCATCGCGGAGAATGCTCTCCAGAAAATATCCCGACCTGCACCCAGGTTTCGTAGTTGTCTGCGCGCTCCCGAATTTCGTCTGGCTCGCCGAACAGCATCAACTCTGGTGACACCTCCTTCTCCCGATGATGCAGAATTAGTCTCCCTCTTCGACAGACCGCAGACGGGGCAGAAAATTTCACCGTTATTTCTCTCAGGCATTTTTCAACACGCTCAACTCACCTCGCCAGCCGCGTTTAGCGAGCTCGCTGACTCAACCCTCGTACGTGCACAGCTCCTGACAGAACGAATATTACGAGCTAGGGAATCTCGGACCGAGCTATTCAAAGTGATAAAGAATCTGGACAGACTCAGCGATCTCCTGTGTGGTGTTATCGACTTGGCGGAGCTCTTGCGGAATGCGCATCCTGATACTCGATGGGTAGATTGCGCTACTGAGAGCTATGAAAAGTTGTGCGAGTTCATGAATGTACTGAATACTCATGTTGGGCTGTATGAAGTGAGTGATGCACTTCTGCGTATTTTTAACATGACACAGCCTTCGGCAGGTGCTACACAGTGTGCTACACGATCCGGAGATCGTCAAGTCTCTCAGTCAGGAAGCACTTCAAACTGCGCTCATATTTTGGCGTGATTTCGAGAAGTCTGCTATCAAGCTTCCACCGGAACAACGGGAGAGATTTGTATCGCTTTCGTCCGAGATTCTCTCTGTGGGCCACGAGTTCGTCACGGAAGCTTCCGCACCACGACCACCAGTGAAGATCAAGCCGTCCGAGCTTGAAGGCTTGAAGGACCAAGGGATGGGTGCTCGTCTTCAAAGGCAAGCGTGGTTTACACAAAAGGACTTGTTGGTCTATCCGGGCTCTCATCAGGCACATATGATCATGCGTGCGGCACCGGATGAAGAACCTCGAAGAAAGGTATACATGGCAGCGCATGCAAGCAGTCCAGAGCAGATTGAACGTCTTGAGCGATTACTGGGTGCGCGTGCACAGCTAAGCCGCCTTGTGGGCTGGGACAGTTATGCTGGCATGACGCTCAACGACAAGATGGCGAAAACTCCGGGTGAGCAGTTACGTGAGGTGGCATGTCGGCCAGTCCTGATGTCCAAGTTACGTAGAAAATGTCAATCAATTTTTGGGTACCTTCTTGGATCGAACTACGCTTGCTGCTCGCAAAGCCTTGCATACCTTGAGCCTGCGGAAGCAAGCACATATAAAAACGACGAAGCTCCCTATCATCCAGGCATGGGATAGAGATTATTATTGCCCGCCCGAACCACCATCTCCGCCAGTTCCTCTCCCCCCTCTTTCACTCGGGCGTGTATTTATGGGCCTTTCACGACTATTTAAACACCTTTATGGGATAACATTACGACCTGTTGATGTGGCCTCCTGTGAAGTGTGGCATCCCGATGTACACAAACTAGAAGTGGTTGACGAAGACAGAGGCGTCATCGGCTGGATATACGCCGATATTTTCGCCCGTAGTGGGAAGTCATGCGGAGCTGCTCATTACACCATCAGATGCTCAAGGCGAACGGACGATGACGATGAAGCTGGTGACATACGAATACACGGAACAGATGAATTCCTTCGCCCGTCTATCGAATTCGAAGCCGCTAAGCGGCACAGATTACGCGGCGAGCATGGCGAGTTCCAGCTGCCACTTGTAGTCCTGCTTTGCGACTTTGCACCGCCGTCAATTGCTCGTGGCCCTACTGTTTTGGAATGGCATGAAGTCCAGACTTTGTTCCACGAAATGGGACACGCTATGCACTGTGAGAGCTCTTCGTTCTCGTGGAGATCATGATAACTGACATGATTACAAACTTGAAGCCATGATCGGTCGGACCGAGTACCACAATGTCGCAGGGACACGCTGTGCGACAGACTTTGTCGAGCTGCCCTCCATTCTCATGGAGCATTTCCTCAACTCCCCGAAAGTTCTCTCCCTCTTCGACGCCGACGGCTCTTCTATCATCAACCAAACTGGAAATCACCACGAAGATCCCTGTCGGTTCATCGATACCCATAGCAATATCCTACTCTCAGTACTCGACCAGATATATCATTCCCCTGCAGTCCTTGAGCCAGGCTTTGACTCCACGACTGCGCTCGCAATTTTGTACAACACCCGTGGTCTGATCCCACATGCGCCTGGAACCTCATTCCAAACGCAATTCGGGCATCTCTTTGGGTATGGTGCAACGTATTACTCGTATCTCTTCGATCGTGCTATTGCATCCCACGTATGGCGAAAGATCTTCTCTGGCGACCCGCTCAACCGCGAGCTGGGGGACAAATACAAGCAGGAAGTACTGAGGTATGGTGGTGGGAAGGACCCGTGGCTAATGCTCAGCACACTGCTTGATGCGCCTGAGCTAGAGGTCGGTGACGCGGAGGCGATGCGGGAAGTTGGTAGGTGGAGGATGGAAGATGGAGTTGTTCCGGAGAGACATTAGTTTACTCGACATAATGCGAGCTACCCCCATTGTTCTTCCAAATTACATAGATCCCAGAGCGCAATCATTGTATGCTTGAATTACGGGGGGGATACTTCTTTGATTGGATTGGTACAGAGCAATGTAAAGCAAAGGAAAACAAATACAACAAGATAACAATGATGTACAATGCGCGATGAGTAGTAGATGTCAGAGACATGATGTAGGGTATGTCATGCTATGAGAGACATGCATGATGATGAGTAGAGGTATGTTATGAATAATAATACTTAAATCCAGGCATACAGCGCATGAAATCATATTGACAGCAAGAACGAAGAGAGCATATTGACAATCATCTAATCCCGGAATCAGAAAGAAAGCAGTGAGCAAGGGACAAGGAGACTTACACAGACACTGCTAAATCCTGCTCCAGAAGCCGCGTTTGCTCCCTTAGCAGCTGGAGTTGCTCCAGCTTGGCCAGGCGATCATCATCGACAGGTGAGGAGATCTCAAGTTGTGGAGTAGTGGAAGACAACAAGGGAAGCTGGAGCGCAGAGAAATCAATCTCTGGTAATATCTGTGAGAGGTCACTTGACTGCGAGAATTGATCCAGGGTGGGCAGGAAGGACTGGTCGGAGTTCCAAAGATCCGTCCAGCTGCAAGAACCAGAAGGCATGTGGTCAGCAAGGCTGATTGAGGGCTGAGAGATGTTATCGATCGTGGTAGGGGTTGTGACCCGTGCGCAGGAATCATCGGGAGTAAAGGTAGATAATGCGTCAAGGAAATGGTCAAGGTTATCGAGGGAAAGTGGTGCAGAAAAGGAATCGTGGGAAGGAACTTCCAAATCAACCACTTGGTCAAACAAAGGAACTGTTGGGCACAATGAGCAAGCGCGACCTCAGAACACGTTACAAACCACGCACCATCTGTCAAAGTGGGCAGGGAATTCTCCTGCGTGTCAGAAAATGTATATCCGCTGAAGACTTCGATGTCGAGAGGTGTAGACTGATCAAAACCAACGTTTTCGACCGGAGGGGGTATCTCGAAGAAGTTGGTCTGGAACCAGTTGTCGATGCCTGACTCAAAAGGAGCAGAAGGTCTTGGCAGAGGATCAGACACATGAACATAAGGCCCGGAAAATACACCTCTTGGACGCTTGGCCACACCACGAGAGTCGCCATCTGATAGTCTTCGCTTTCGTGAATGCACAGATGGACAGGGGGGTGCCACAATTTCGATCTCATCGTTGTTATCCAGTCCGTCGGTCGTTGATGACGGCGATGGCAAGGCAAGAGTTTCTGCAAGGGACTCAGGCATCTTTGCACTAGACCTGGAAGATGTTGTTAATGAGCATGAGCCGCAATGAGAACAATGATAGCTTACCGAAGGCGCTTCATCGGCCGGTCCACACATGGAGACGGTCTCGAATCATCCAGCTCAGACGAGGCACGTCGCTTACAACCAGCGAGAACGGGTGGATTAATTTCTTCTTCGTCTTCACTTTCATCTGTCCATGACTCTTCGAGAGTAGGAACGGGAGACGGAGAGCGTGAGTGACTGGGAGAAGGGTACGAAGTGAAAGCTGTGGGCGCCATTTGAACCTGCCTTTCAAGCGCTCTTTGCTTTCTCCGCATCTCCTTCTCCTCTCTGTGTCGTTTCTTCTCCTCTTCTGTATGCTCCTTCTTCTCTTTCTCCAGTTGTAACCTGTCCTCTTCCGTCATATCTTTCACCACTACGTCGAGGTCGCCAGCAAGCGCGCTTTTGGTGAAAGTAGAGGCATAGAGCTCCTGTGCAGCAGCCTTCATTTGCATGAAGTCGTGGAAGATGGTATGTGGAAGAACACGGGCAGGGTCTTCTTTGACTAGTGCGCGATAAGCAGCGTCAAGGGCATCGGCTCGGCGGTTGTTGAAGTGTTTGCGGCAAATCGACGTCCAGCCAATGCGACGGCGAGCGCTGATGAACCAAGCAGAAACGGAGTTCATGGAACATCCAGAGCTCCCAGCAATACTTGCTTTTGTATCAGAGGATGGGTAAGGATTATGGATTTTAGCGAGCAGCCATTTGTACGCTGGTTCGATGAACGGGGGTAAAGAAGATTCCGGTGATTGTGCATTTTGTGTCGTGAGCACCGATGGAGGCGAAATAGCGACGTGATTAAGGCCATTTAATATGCTCGCTACACTATCAAAAGTTTGCTTTCGCAACTCTGCATGAGTTTTGTGGAAGTCAGAGAAGCAGCTCGCGATGATAGTAACCCTTGAAGCCACCATATTTGCGAGTGATATGGTGTTGTCAGAAAGTTCTCCTGTAGATAGACAACGGGAAAAATCTGCGTGCAATGAAGTCCAAGAGGACTCGAACGACATCAAAGAGTCGTCACCGAGCGAGAATGAGTCGATTAGAGTATTCTCCACTTGTAGGAAGCGTTGTCGTATGTCATTGTCCATCTTGGAGAGTTTTCGAGCGCAAGATTGTGAAGTGTAGACGCAGGATTCTGCAACACATGTATATGTATTTGTTTGGACAGACAATGCGGAACTTCAATTGGCCACCATTGGCAAATAACGATAGATATTAGACATCCCATTGTTCACACAAATACTTCAACCTGAGTCGAAACTTTACAGCTAGAATCCAACATCTTCAATGACCGGGATGACTTCTGTCGATTCAGTTTTAAAGCAAATCATGCAGCATGTCCAGAAATGCCTCACTCATCCCTCTATTTCGACATCATCGCGCTCGCTTGCATCTCAATCTCCTTCACCACGACATGCTATCATTGCCCTTCCTGACCCGCCCCCAATGCAACCCGCTCTCATTACTGCAGGTGCCCATCCTGAAATTTCACTGGAAATGGAGAAAACATATCAGAAGCGGGCTGCTGACCTGCGAGCTCACTACCAGTCGGCTGTAACAGTTATATGCTCAAATCAGGCTCAGTACCCGTCCAAGTATCGTTATGCCCCGGAACAAAAAGTTTTGTCTGTATTCACTGAGCTATATCTCCGACAGCTTGCCTCTTGGAGAGAGGAAGGTGTTGCCTTATACCTCCAACGTGCATCAGCAGGCGACAGCGCACGAACTTCAAGTTGTACGCCAAAGTTTAACCATGTGAGTCTAATGTACTGTCTTCGTTCGTACAGCCCTTCATAATACCTTTGGCTATTTCTTCGTAACAGGAATATGTTCCTTTGTTGGAACATTTCTTCGCAGAGAACCCGTTTCCAACTCATGCGGACAAGGCTTTCCTTGCAAAGAAATCAGCAATGACGTATCGCCAGATTCATGTTTGGGTACGTATACTTAATTGGATACCTCGAGTCTTGGTATTGAATATGTTTAGTTTCAAAACAGGCGTAATAGAATAAAGAAAGAAGGTCAAGTGTTGAAGAAGAAACCAGTGGCTGAGGGTGCCACTCTTCCATTGGATACCCTGTATCAGCGA
This sequence comes from Rhizopogon salebrosus TDB-379, assembly GCA_029603245.1. NCBI lineage: Eukaryota > Fungi > Basidiomycota > Agaricomycetes > Boletales > Rhizopogonaceae > Rhizopogon > Rhizopogon salebrosus. Next base: position 327,035 of record MU836971.1, on the reverse strand, counting down.
ATGGAAAAATTCATTGTACCAGAAGGAAAGGAGGTGCACACATCGCATCCCTGCCCTCTGGGTTTGACTATGAATGAGGAAGACGAGATGGTAAGTATTGTATTCCGTGAGGTATCTCTTATTCATAAGGTCTTGCACAGTCGTCTGTCGCAGACAGCGGACATAACCCGCTTGAACCTCTTGCGCCTTCACATGCGTTTCCATCGACGTATCCCCCTTCATGCTCTTATGATCCTTTCCCATCAAGAAATGGTGTGACAAATTTTGGTACACCAAAGTGGCTCCGGAGACCAATGAACACACCTGTTCAACACGCACCATTGGACATTGATGCTTTCATAGACCAGTTCTCCCGGGTGGACATTTTAGATGATTCCAGCTCGCGCGTACGCGGCAAAGGCGATTCGTTCGCAGCTGTGGCTGCAATTACAGTCATACCCCCTTCCGCTCCCCATCCCGCGCTCATCCGCGGGATGGTGGCAGATGTTACTGCAGTCTGTGGCATCCTCCGTGCTGTACCTGCGACAGCCTCTCGCCGGCACGTCTTCAACACACCCAGTCCGCAGTCGAGACCTGTCACGTTGATACCAACCTCCGAGACACCAACAACACAGAAAACCCGTCGCCGGAAAGTTGCGCCGTTACCGAAGCGAGTTCCTCACGGGAACCCGACATCTCACCGGGAGGTCACGCCGGCTATGTCAGAGGCATCTGTCGCATCACCTTCACCGTCGTCGCCTTCGCGGTCGTCATCGTTCGGGTCGGACGGTTCCTCACAGAGTCGTCTCTTCTCGAGCGTGAGTTCTGGGTCAAGCACTTCCTCTAACCTCGCCACACCTCCTTCATCATCGCCCTCACTTCCCACGCAGCTTGCGTCACCTTCAATGTCATTATTCAATTTCTCTTCAAGTATGGCTGATCTGTTTGGTGATGCATTGCAACGCACTCCCACGCCGGTCGAGGGTCTCCAGCTCGACTTCAATTCAAACTTTTGGGGAAATTCGCGCATCCAGAAATCACCGACATTTGACTTCTCGTTCAATGCACCCCCTGCCGCGAATCTCGTTCGCACACCGTCATGACCCATTTTGTGATGCAACATGGAACCACGGACTCACTTTCGCAATGCTCCGGACAGAGCTTGCTTTTACCTATGGCACGCCAGGCCTCACTGCTGCGGAACATCCGGCAATGACGAAGTGCTACGGCAGCGTCCCATCACGTCTCTTCATCTAATACCCTGAAGCGGACGCTATACATTCTATGCAAGTCATGCCTGTGCGCATCTCGACATATGCTGTATCTTGTTGCTATCCCACTGCTACACCCGCTTTTCTTGTCTTTGATACTCTCGCGTCCCCTGTTTTGGATATCTTTGCTTTTGCTCTTTCGATGTTATTCGTGTCATAATTGTTGTATTGAACTGTATCTGCTGTTTGTATGCTGTGAACAATGTATCATCAGGAAAACGTAATTTACTTCGGCAAGCTACAGACTACTACAGAGCACTCTGTAGTAAAATCCAACCCACCGATGATCGCTCTGGGTTGGAACATTCATTTTTGGGGATGCACGCGTCCTTGCAGTGCTGAGCGTCCTGCAGTTAACTGCGTTTCTATTAGCTGCTTGCAAAGCGTATGCCGACCATTCGATGTGAAAGGCCTTGTTAAATGAGAAATTGTACTCCGTCACCATAATGGAATTGATCACAGCTCTGGGTCAGGTCTTCAATAATCCGAGACTGATGATTTCCAGAACTTCGCGGATATCAACAGTAAAATTGTACAAAAATCTACACATGGGCTAGGACCGCACCCAATATACAAGATTTATCGAGCTCTTCATTCTTTCTCGTTGAGCATCTACATGAACTTGCTCGCCTAGAGAATAGGGGTCAGATTCTACGAGAGATCGAAATCAGATATTGGCGTACCATTCCCATGAGACCGCCCAAGCCTCCGCTGTTACCGCCACCGATGAAGTTGTTCATCTCCTTCTTCATCATAAGCTTCATGACGTATGTAGCAGCACTGTTCATGGCGCTTTGTTTCGCCTCGCCGGATCCGCCACCGGACTGATCGAAGAGCTGGCCGGCATGCTGCATGGCCATGCCAATAAGCTTGCTCTGCATATCACCGCCGCTTCCACCTCCGCCACTACCACCACCACCACCGCTCATCATATCGGTGAATACCTGAAAGAATATAAGCGACCGTGAAGGCGATTGTCTGAAAGTGTCACTTTAAATGCTGCGGCTCCACCCATGGCGTCAGGTGCCATTCCTTGTGGGCCACGACCCTCAGAGGTGAATGCCTGTTGGTGAGATTGCCTGAGGTTCTCGACTTCATCCTCGTCGATGTCAGGCTGGTGCTGAACAGCCTGTAATTTGCAGCGATGAGGTGATGTCGACATTCAACAAAGTGGAATGACAAACTCTTTGAGCATGGGACAGCGCCTGGTTCATGTACCCATGGTTATCAGAATCGACGTGCTGTCTCATTTCATCTGAGTTGACTTTCTGCTTGTGAGCAAGATGAGAGTGATGGCCTAGTAAACGACATACACTCTTGCCCGTACGACTGCTGGGAGTGGTGAGGCCTGTTATCGGGAGAGTTGTACTCCTGGCCTCCAGTCTTGTGTACGTTGGCTGTCGCTGTGATTGAATGTTCCTGTCATATGAATGTGGGCGGCTACTTACATTGAGACTCGGAGTATGCTTCGTAGCCTTGCTTGGCGAGGTTCATGAAACTATCCTACACATAATGAATGACCAATTATACTGCGTAAATATCGGACTTACCATGGTGATGCAGGGAACTAATGGGAGCTTGATTGCAGGGAGCGGCTATATATGATAAGTAGAGATGATCCCGTTGCACTAGGCCAGATCAGTTCCATCGTTATCGCTCCGACTCAGGAGGACCCCGGCAGTTCTAATATAGCGCATGACCTTCAAGTTGGCAAAATCACTGATCAAGTCGGACGATGGTTTCCAAGCGTCGCAGGATGTTTTGCGCTGGTGAGTAATTTAGTTCTAGGACAAACGTAATTGCACTACAAAAGAAGGTGGCAGGCGATATTTTATATACACGAGAAGGAACGACTGTCTTCCTTTCTTTGGTCGTGATGCAATCCGAAGGTACAATAGGATATTCCACGAACACCAGCGCACGGAGAAATACGTCGCCAGAAGGTCAAGCCTAGGAGTATCGAGTCCTTCCAATCTTCTACTGGCAAGGAATTTTTGGGTGCTAAGAACGATTGCATTCGAATTTCGCAGGGGGTTACCCTCAACGAAACTTCCTTGAACAACTATCAGGTTCCTTCTTCTATGCATCTGGCATCGGGAGACAAGGAAAAGTACTGGCATTAGTCTGACAGCTAGACGAAAATCATTTCGAAACAGCTCGTGTTGTAGTGGCAAGGCGACCCATTCATAACTGTTCCTCAGACCTCTACTTCCTTTGTTCGTGGGACAACACTCGTTCTGTGGTCCTTCAGCTTAAACCTCAGGATCCCCAGTGTGTCTCGTGAGTCGTCAGTACCTCCATTCCATAACCTAAACTTGGCGGACCTTGTGAATTCCTGCGTGATGGGGAAATTATACTATCAGCCTTTGTCCTTCAATTTAGTGCCGATGAAGCTTATCAGCCCAGTCATTGATGCGATAACGTGTTCGACGGCACCTTGTCTTGTCAACTCAAAGCTTCAAGTCTCCCTACGTGCTATTACTTATTCACGGAGCTCTCAACAACCGCCGCCACCGCCGCCACCGCCACAACCCCCGCCTCCTCCTCCTCCTCCTCCTCCACCGCAACTAAAACCACCACCGCCTCCACCACCGCCTCCACCGCCTGAAAAAAGCATGAAACTAGAACCCATGGTTGCAGTGTTTCCGCGTCCGAAACCAGCAGCCCTATTGGCACCCCGATGCGCTTTCTTGAGTTTCGGTCTTTGAACAGGGACAGGACGTGCTCTGGGGGCAGGGCGAGATTGTGTAATGGGTTTAGGTCTAGGTGGCAGCGGCGACAGAGGAGGCTCGGGCAGCCATCCACAAGCAGCACTAGTCGTAGAACAGACCCCAGCTCCCTGCAATTTCAGATGTGATCACTGTATGCGCATCATCGACTCAACGATGTTACATACCACTGCACAGTTGGCCCCGTCCGACTTATCGATAATGTTGTGTGAATCCGAAACGCATCCACCTGTGTTAGAGGCGCTCGCGCCTGCGCCAGGGTGAAAGGCTTTCTCGTGAGTCGAGTTGTTCGATTTCATCCCTGATTTGTGCGCTGAAGCACCGGGGCCGTTGACATGTACAGCGTTATGGTCGCTGGGATGGGTTGCTGCACTTGCATCCAAGTCGACCTCAGGTTTCAATTGCGCATTCTTTCGCAGGGTCGTTGCACTGACGATGTGTCGTAGTCTCTGCAAAATTGTATTATCAGGCACCGGACATCCGCATTGTGCGTATGGGACTCCATATCGAGCCTGAAGTAGAGCGATGCATCAGGCATACATGCAACATGAGCCGAGAAACTGGACTAACTTTCCATGCACGGCAAGTTGAATCGAATGCATCAGACAGCTTACCATCATCGACTTTGTCGTTGCTGTTCAAAATGTTAAACTTGCCAAATCAACGCGTTTGACCCTGGCTCACTGGTCAATGCACCGGGTCACCAAACGGCGGCAGTCGCTTTGATATTTCTGGGCCGTCAACTGATGGGTATGCCATACAAGATCGATATCGAGGGTTGGTACGAAGAATCCTGAAGGTGAAGATTGCATTAATCCGAGGAAACTAATAATTGAAAACGTGAGCAATACAATTATATACGTTCTGACATCAAACTTACGCATGATATTTTACAATTGAGTTCACGAGCAATAGCGAGTGGGCTTCCGAGCTGAAAAATGTTGGCGCAGTCCACCCGAGGTCTGCCATCTTCTTTATGAAAGAGGCTTGTCGAAGAACCTAGATCAAGTCAGTTGCTGGACGTGAAGAAGGTGAAAATGTTCCCCTACAGCACCAACGAGATCGATTGAGAACATGCGGTCATCCGTATATGCAGCCGCAATCCTGTTTGACCTGCAAGGCCTTGGCCGTCAGCATTCATTGGGGACAATGTGAGATCAAAACTCACAAGCGCGATTTAAGCTTAGTCGCGAGATGCAGCCGGAGGTCATGATTATTCTTCACTTTGACCATAATCTCATCCGTGACCTTGTTCTTAAACTGCGCTACATCAGAAATATTTCTGCGAATTGCAATCGCGCGAGGTATGTCGAAGACATTCCCGGGATGGTGGAGGCTGCCTCTGTATCATATAAATGTTAGTTGTGACAGAAATCAAAACAGGGAAATGCACAGTACGCGAAGTATTTCCCCGTATCCGATTCCGAAGGCTCTAAGAGGTTCTTTGCAAACTTGTAAACACCGAGTGTGTCTTTGGTGATCGAGTGTCCGCAAGGACAGTCGAATCTGAAATTCATTTGTGCATAGCCACTGCCACTTTCGTTGAGAAAGGCTAAGGCACGTCGTGAATCATTCCAGTAGCTGAATACGACGTGTAAAAACTTACGGGCAGCGACCTGTTTGAAGCATCCAGGACACACGATATACTTGTGGGTGAGGTTCCGGGTAGAGTCAAAAGGATCATACAATGTCCATGTGCTCGTCTCCCAGTAGCTGGTGCGCTCTACTACAGGATCATCCGGTACCAATATTTCAACGCTTGACTGCAAGGATAAAGAGTAAAAACCAAGTTCAGGAAAGTAAACTATTTGCGCACCATATCCATATATGGATTAAAGGCAGCAAGGGCCGTCAACTGCGAGATGCGCATTGTATCTTCGATATACCAACTAGAATGAATTAGTCTCGTCGAACATCACATTGACAAGAACTGCATACCCAGGATTGAGAAGATATGCATGCCAAACCATGACAACATCGACTGGTGGAAGGCGGTATGACTGAATGTTGGTAGATGTTATCGCACCCGGGCCACACCAGCGTTCGAAGCTAGGGGTCAATTGGTCAATTGGGAATGTATGTTCAAGTCGGAGATTGACACGCACCGTTCGACAGCTAAGGACACAAACCATGTCCACCGTTTCTCTGCACTCATTTGCCTTGCAAGAACCGGAAAGCGAGTATCTCCATCCTCAACCCTTTGCCTCATGGCAGAGAATGTATTGAGAAGTTTGAGATGTTGCAGAAGTTGCCCTGGCTGGACAAGGGGCTCCGTTGTCATCACGCCGACTTTGAATGTCTGGGGCATAGTATACTGAGCACGCTCATGGAGGGGTGGGTTTTGGGTAGACATCGGGTCTAGACGTACGTAGGTATAGTGGCAAGCATACTCTAGTGACGCAGGTATATATAGGCGTCGAATCCGAACCTATGCACCATTGTGAGTTTTGCAAGTCTTGACAGTCATTCGTAGATTAGGGGTTTGTGAACAGGAAGCTGTATGACCCATTTGGCTGTACCCCGCAAGCCTGAGGCTGATTCTCCTGCATAATGATCGGTATGGATTGAGCGTGTGAACTCCGCAGCATGCGTCTTACTAGGATACCATGTGATACCACATATGGTAGTGCAGTTCACCACGGAGGGCTACTATCGGAGATATACACGCTTTCATCGGTGGGTTGTATAAACATTATTCTACGCAACATTTGACTCCAGCTTCTTCTCATCTGCTCCTGCAGTGGTTGTCGTAGATGCGTATGGCGTGCCTTCAACATCCTGGCCACTCAATGGCGCATTAGTGGTAGAGCGCCCGCTTGCTGGTGGAGTCACCGCCTCAGAAGGCGAGGTACCAGAGTGCATCCCGAGGTACCCTTCTGCCGTTTCGAGTACTTTCTCGACATGTGGTTGTAAGGTCGATCGTGCCTGTTCGATATGTGGTTGTGCAACAGCTTGCGCCGATGCAAGGTATTGCTGAGCCGTGCCAACCGCAGACGATGCCGACGTCTGCAACGATGATATGGTGTCGCCTGTCTTAGCGTGCGTTGCGGTGGCTTGCCCAGTTTGTGAATTGGACTGATTAGCTGTGGCTTGCGGTTCTGTGCTACTGTGGATATATCCCTATGACGGATCGTCAGTCACTACAGGAGCAATGCAAGCTGTGATCTCACCTGGGCAGACGTAACGATGTCCTCTGCCATTGACTTTGCCTGATTCAGATAACTTGAACTGATATCCACAGCCGTATGAACATCCCTCTGCCCTTCTGCGGCTGCGGCGTTTGTCTTCTGAGCCGCTGCACATTGGAGATCATCAAAGGTAGTGTGATTCTCTCCTGTCAGGTCAGACCCCATTCCCTTGAATCAACGTTGAGTAGTTTGTCACCGGTATGAATGAACTATCATCACCTGTGCAGCTAGCGCAGCTTTCGCTGCTGCTTGTTGAGCGTGATCTGCATTCTCCTCCACTTGACGTGCGACACCGGAGTTCGGTGCCTCGGCTTGTGCATTAGCTGCTGTTGTCTCATGCCGAGCTCTCCTATTACGTGCCCGTGGTCAATGTCAGCTAGAATTGCACAACTATTTGCTCACTCGGCGCCCTGAGCCTCATTCACGTTGAAGATGGATCCTTTCTTGTCTGTGTTCGACATTATTGCTTAGTGTGTGATAAGTTCGCAAACTATCCTCTGTTCTTAAATACCTTCGCGCCCTCCACATCGTCATACCTTCAAGTTGGGATTCCCGCTGTGGAGATCCGCACAGCAACGACGTCACGCGTAAAGTACTAAGACAAGTGAGGCGACCGCAATGACGTCGGGCTCCAGGATCCACCCTTATATTCTGCCTTCCCCATCTGGTTCCGCGTTCAATTCACAATATTTGGACAACCACCAACAACATGTGAATTGCACATTTCACACCGGGACTTGCGGCGAAATCTTTCGCTCCAGGTGTACCCCTGTGGTTGCTTGCACTCGGACGCAACATTTTTCGTTCTAAACTTCCTAGGTCTAGAAGCTTTCATTTTCGACAAGGGACTCATGCATCGCAGATGTTTCCCCTACGCTACAAATTACCCATTCAGCCACTCTTTACTTGGAATGGCTGTCCTTGGTGCGTCCTGAATATTGAATCCTGATCATCGTTCAACGTTCCAAGTCACTGACAAAATAGGGGTGATCCTAGCAACAGCGTATATGTTCATGTCCGAGCGTAAGGTGTCAGCAAAGGACGAAGCGATACTGTTGGCCGTAACTCTCACTCACTTCCTTCTCCTCGAAGTTCCATCACACCGCGAAGGCGAGGTTTAACCTTGGGGGTGACTTCACAAGCCTAGGTATTCACATGAACAATTAGATGTCAAGATAACTCCAAGGGACTCCACGCATCTCGGTGCCGGCATGTTCGAGTATCCGCTTGCACAGTTCTTCACAGAATGTGCGCTTTTCCTCGGAGCCTTGTGGATGTACACAACGTTTGCTCCCATCGCGACTCGTGCGGGGTACAAGAGGCACGAGGCACGATTATGGGGCATTACTGCTTCCTTACTTGCATGGCAAGTGCATTTCTGTTTCGGAACGCAAGTGTTAAGTGTATTGGAATAAGGCATACGTATTAATGATTTGCAGGGTACCTACTCTGGAGACTAGATGGGTGCACGCACCCATGTTTTTATCGGAAATCCTGATGGACAGTTGGCTTATTGGCAGGCTAGAGGCATAGGGGTTGGCGGAAACAACGAAAAGTAGGCATCACTAAGTTTCTGGCCATTGAGTTCGTATGACTGTCATGGTTCGCAACCGAAAATTTAACAATTAATGGCTATTTTATTTGGTTTGAAAGTTTGAGAACTGCGGTAAAGCAGCTCACGTCGAGTGATACTTCTGATAGAAAGCCTGTGACGAGTATAAGGTGATTGAAAGAACAGCGAGATTGATCGTGAGGGTATACAAAGGCTTCACATGATATGAGAGAATCGTACAGAAGGAGAAGGGAAGGGAAGTATTCTGTCTTTAAACAAGGGAAAGAGTCCTTGGCAGATATGAAATACACCGAACTCATCATATTCAAAACACGCTTTCCTCCCGCGAGCTGATCTTCAAAAATCGAGCAAGCACCTCTTCGGAACCACGTTTGAAGAGTTCTACGCCTCGAGAAGGATCCCAGACACGGGATGCTCGACGTGAAGCACTAGGAGACTGTCCTTCGTTCGGTGATGTAGGACCTAGAGATATAAAGTCAGAGATATATCGGAAAGCTATCGAGAAGAGGTACAGACGTGAGCTCGGCGTTTCTGTTCGCTTCACCCCCAGCATTGCTCCACCAGGCTGTTCTGGCGTCTTCGGGGGCGCGAGTGTCTCCATGGAACCATTCATAATCGAAGGCACCATTCCCACTGCGCTCTCCACTGGAACAGAACCTGAAGGTGTTGATGCTCGTGGAGTAACAGGTGACAACAAGCTAGGCTCAGCACCGGTAGCAACATCTATCACAGGGGGTAACCTGAGACTGGATGAAGGTTGCCACTGCTTCTTCGTCGATATGCTCTGTGAGCGCGGCCTCGATGACCGCCTCGAAGTGGTATCCTCCTCTGAGCTAACCTGTACACTCTGGCTGCGCATTTCCTTCGCTTCCGTCTGCACGCCGAACGATTGATACTTCTTCTTTGCAGTGGTGATGCTTGAACTCCGAGATCTAACTTTTGTCACTGTTAGTCTGTCTTCATCTTCATCCTCACCGGAGTCGATCTCGTCCTCTACATCACCATCGTGACTGCTGTCTTCTGACTTTTCCTCCCAAGGTTTCGTCGGCGTGTCTCCAAACGCAGACGATAGGGGAGTGGGACCTGGGGGACGCGCAAGCTTCGAAGTAAACTTATGGATGCCCGGTACGGCATCCCACATGTTCCCAGCCGTCAATGACGGGAAACCCGCTAATGGCGACGGCATTGGCTGCTGCCCTCCAAAGTCTCTGCTCATCATCTTGCGCAGGGGAGTCGATGGAGGTACGGCGGAACGAGGTGGAGATTGCGTAAATATTGACCCTGGCGGAGGTGTTTCATCTTCCGGAAAAACACGTGCAGGAGAAGCACGAGGGCGTTCCTCCCAAGGGAAGACGCGCTTGACCTTGGTGCGGTCAGGAGTGGGTGGCGCAGCGCCACCCTCAGCGGGAGAGCCAGTTACATTGCGGTAGTGCCCCAGCTGGAGAAGCATCTGAGGAATCTCTGGCACCGGTGGTGGGCTGAAGAGTGTTTGAGGTGATGGGTCTGCGTGGGTTGAGCTCACTTGCGTGCTCGTTGCATCTGTCTCAGATGACATACTGGAGGAGGACATCGATGATGATGTTGCGCGATCTTTGTTTCTGCTGGAAGAATCATCCCAGATATTTGGGAAATACGTGTCCCTTGGCATTGCAGAGGGAGTAGAAGCGTTTTTGGGCGGCGACTCGACTGCGGCATTCCATGAGAGAAGTGGTGGAGAAGTAGGGCGCGATCGCTCCATTCGTCGCTCTTGCAACGAAAGGGGAGACTTTGGTTGGTTTTCGCGTACGAATGGCTTGGAGGGCGGAGAAGGAAAGTGGAGAGGTGTCGGAGGGAGAGATAACAGACGAGTGTATGGTGCAGGAGGCAACTCGTCGATATTCGGAGTTGGCAACGTAGTCCATCTCACAGGTGAACCCGATGGTAGTGACGACATCTGTTGAACAGGCGTCCTGGGTTCAGGAGCCTCGTCGGGATTAGAGTCTGCAGACTCTGTTTCAGGCTGGTTAGAATCATGCTCCTCGGGTTGATTCTGCTTCGCAGGGCGTGGTCTCATGAGATCAACACGCCCCTCAAGTGGCATACTCTTATATTCGCCCTCTCCATGCGATCGATCACCTGTACGGAAACCGATCGCACCCATGCCCTGAAGGGCCAGACGACGTAGGACGTCGAGACCAAATGGACTTCCACCTGATGAGCTTGCAGACTCTGCCGCTGTGCCTGTATTCGTCTCATCTTCCCATGCTGAAACGAATTTGCTGTCTGGAGCATGGGCGTCTGGTGTAATTGGTTTTGACCGAAAATGCTTGTCGTAAACATTGTACCACCGATCGACGAGCGAACCGTAGTTGTAGGCCCGCTGAGGTTGCTTGTTAGCTGGCTCTGACTCTTGAGACTGCTCCATCTGAGACGATGATGCTTGGGTTGCAGAGGAGCCTGGGGCACGATAAGGGATGGAATGCCAGGGCTTATTAGGTCCGATGAAATGCACCACGGATATTTGAGAGCCGAATCGTTCATATGCAGGTGCGTATCTGATATGTAATGAGTTTGTCATTGGCCATGCAGGCGAAAGAAGGGATAATAATACTGACGTATATGCAGCAGTGGGAGTCGTGTTGTAAGTGAAGCTAAGCCTATTCCAGTTGCTTCCTTTCCACTCATTCAGAAGACCTTGATCGCCGCCATCCCAAGTTCCCTTGGTCTGAAGGAGCTCCTGGAGTTCCTTGAACTTATCTTCACCGGGAGAGAGCACCATCACACCTGAGTTGAATATATCGGGCCATCCTACGTCAGGTACTGCGGAAAACTCGTGTTCAAGGTGGAATAGGTGGGATAGGGGGCGCACGGGGAGAACGTCTGCATCTAGGAACACTATCTTGGAGTACTGCGCGAGGCGGAATACGTGAAGCTTTGTTAGGACCGTATCAAGGTCTGGACGCCCTGCAATGAAATGAACATGAGATTAGCCTCGCTATTTCCACTTCGTGCGGAAGCTGAATTGCCGATGGAGAAGCTTGGGCACGAGGCATTATGCCCCACATGCGGGGCATGATACCTGAAAAGGCCTGGGAGCGGTGAAGGATACTCCAACAGAGAACTTTTCGGTGCCCTCAGCTGACACATTCAGAAGTAGCAGGCAACGCAGCAACGACTCACCAAGTAGAGATAGACCTGCAGGATCGGACTGGTCTATCACCTCGACGCCAATAACGATATCGTATGCCTTCCTGAGCAGCTTGATAGTGCTGACGTCAAGGGTTTCCGGTGTGACCAGACACACTGTGTCGTACGTGACCTGAGACTGGGGTTCAACCTGATGCACATCCTTCAAGGCACCCGAAATGGCGAGGACACCCGGAAGGTACGAATCTGAAGTCAAAAGAGTCACGAATGCAAAATGAGCGGACATGGCAGTAACGCCGTAGGCACGCGTTATGAGGACCAAAGGACGCGTTATAACTTAGGTGGAGCTGGTTAAAAGAAACAGAGACACAATGACATTTCCAATAACTTGTAGCTTATCTGCCAAGTTCAGTAGGAGCCTGCCTTATAAGGTCTTGCTAAATTACAAATTAATTTAATAATTGAATATTCGGGCCATGTTCTTGCAACGACACGTATATCATAACCCGATAAGGGTCGTGCAACAAAGTCTCCACTATAACGCAGTGAATGACTCTATTCGTCTCGGTCCTTGTGCATAAGACCCTCACGCTCCTCCTCTACACCAATCTCTTTATCATCAGATGCTCTGCGCTCCCCACGCCGCTTCTTCGCCATCGCCTCACCTTCATCATCGCTTCCCGCATCCTCATCGCCGATCTCAAACACGACATGATCCTCCGCAAGCGCATCATGCTCTCGCCGTGAATTGACAAGTGTGATCTCGTCATCCTCCCGAACGACCGTACGGTGTTGAAGTGCCTCGAGGTCATAGTCTTCAGCGTCTTCATCTTCTTGCGAGATTTCGTCCGACATGGCTAGGCGGCGGTTATTTTCTGATGGCCGCCAGAGGTACGCGATGCCCCAGAAGGCGACAAAGTAGAGTATAGCGAGATAGGCGTCAAGGAGCCACCAACGCATCCTCCATGATTTTGCCGCATAGTCTACACACGAAATGTTGACAAGAATACTAAACAAAAAAATTACGAGTAACAACGTACCTTCGGCCAGTCGATCAGAAAACGACATTGAAGAGATGACGAAAAATATGAGGATAACGACCACCGTGGAAAGGAGGATATGATGAAGGCGCTTGAACATGCTGAGTTTGTACCGTTGCTTCCGCACAGTCAACTGCACCATTGTGTCTGAAACATATACATGAGAATGTTAAGAAGGTAAATGTTATTTGACGGACTGTTTAACGAGTACAGGATCCACATGAGGAATCCACTGAGTGTGAACGCCAACGGTATGATGAACATGAGGAGTATCAACGCTGATGTTGACTCAAGTTCGAGTTCAACTATGCCTACAGCATAGAGTACTAAGAAGAACATCAATACTCAATTACACTGAGGATATCATAAAGACTAAATTTACCTCCGAAGACAAAATGTAGCCCTGTAAGGATCTGACACTTGAGCATCGTGCGCCCCAGAGATTCACGGACAACGCTAAGCCCGAGGGACACAACAAGGAGCATAAAGAAAGATAGGGCGTTGCGTCCTGCCTCTAGGATGGCAACTGCGGATGGTGAGCAACATGAAAAGCAATTCCATTGATTGCACGTACCAACGAAGAGGAAGACGACAGACGCCGCGTTCTTGCCATGTGCATTAAGGTATCGGTAATATACTAGACAAGGTCAGCACTGAGGTGATGTTACGGCGAAAAGACCTACCCCAGTTTGCGACCATTTCGATAACAAGGAAAGCAACCAAGCTGGAGAGGTAGTACTAGAATAGATCTTAGATAAATCCAAGTGCATAGGACGAGACCAACCTGTATGGGTAATAGCTCCGTAACATGCTTGTAGCAGAGCCATGCCCACGCAGAACCAACGATAACATATGCAAAGAACATGAAGAGGTAAAACTGCGCGCTGTGATTAGAGTTATGACAACGGACTACATTTTTGACTCACATTAACTTTGGGATAGTCGGTAGCAGGAAGCTCGCCATCGAAAGTGTTGCGGAAAAGAACGACGCCATTGTATGTAGGATGATACGGGACATCTGTGGGTTCCTGGCGAGCAGCTGGATTCATTACCGTGACAGGTACGATAGCTACAACAGAAATGAGCCAAGTCGGAAAGACAGTATGACCCAGACTTGCCAACGCAGTAGTAGCCTGTCTTGCGGACTTGATACTGTATAGGTTGTGTGTATGCAATGGTGTCATACGGGCTTGGGTTCAGGGTCTCATTCGATTGTCGAGAAATGTGCTGCAGCTCTCGCCTCCACGGAGACGAATCTTCATCATCAGGCGGAGAAGGGTTTCCCTCGGGATTGTCCCAGAAACCTGATGAATCCGAGTCGCTGGTGGTCTGGTTAAGGGCGATGCTGGCAGTCCATAAACTGGTCTGAGAAATGGTGGTTCCGTCATCAGACGAGAAAATGAATTTTCCGAGATTTTCGGGAGAGCAAAAACCGACTCTGACTGCATCTGTTGTGCATACGTAGGTCTTCTGCTAGGATTACTATTGCTGAGACCGCAGGGCGCGTTGTAAGGGGGCTACTCACAGGTAAAGAGTCATCCGACTCAGAGGTAATCACCCCAAGATACTTGACGTCCTTCCATTCATAAATGACCATTGCTAGCTGACCTTGTGAGAGGCTTTCATCAAATGTGACTACATGCTACAATAAGTATGCGCGCACTGTGCACGCTATATGTGCTGACTGCGCACCGTTGATGAAAGTAGACGAGCTACCCCACATTCCCGAACATATTTGACGTGAATAGTCCGAGTCTGAGAATTGGACCTCATATCCTGCTGCAAGAGAGCAAGCAGACAGGACAGCGAGCGCGATTGCCTGCAGCTTCGAAATGTGACCGCGCATCCAGAGAGTCGTTTGTTGTAGGTTGTTTTGGAGAGGCTTCTCGTCTTGTTTCCCGCACTAATTACTGCGAGCTCAAAGTAACCGGTAACTATCTCAGTCTGCACTCTGCACTGGGCCGCATCACCAGTTGTGAACACACAAGCTCTGCTCTGTGTTCCCATAGCTGCTCCCCGTTAAGCAACCATGCATGGCGACGATGAGGACGTCTTTGACAGTGTCACTTGGGAGTCTCCTGCCGCGCCCTATCATACCGATCACACCGTCCAACCGTCTGGCCCAGGTTTCAAGCAGAGCACAGCGGGTGAAGAAGATGAAAGGGGACCTCACGATCCAAAGTGGGAGGGATATCTCATTGTTACGGTCAAGGATCCTGTAAAGGAGCTTGCGGGAACAAAGGACGCATACGTCTCCTACCTAGTTTCGGCAAAGGTGTGTCGTAACACTGCTCACCTCTTGTGCCTATCCCTCAAACATTTGCAGACAAACCTTCCAATATTCTCTACTCCTAATCCCTCCTCTCGTCGACGGTTTCAGGACTTCGTATTTCTGCGAGACCACCTCGTAAAGGATTTCCCAGCATGCGTGGTACCTGCTCTCCCCGACAAGCATAGGCTAGGTGTGTTTTGCCCGTGGACTCTCGTCATGGTCTGATGTGGCATAGAATACCTCACGGGTGATCGCTTCAGCCCCGAATTTATGGAGCGCCGCAGACTAGAGTGCGTATTCGCTATGTGCAGAGTCGTCTGCGACTCATCATTGACAGCCTCCACCGTTTCCTCGAACGGATATCCCGACACCCAACCCTACAACGTAGTACTCTTGTCCGCGCGTTCTTTGAGTCAACAGAATGGGTACGTCATTTGCCATTGCAGTTTAAACACCCCTGACCCCATGTAGCATGTTCATATGCACCAACATCTCGCACACCCTCCAGGGCCAGAACCCACACCCGGACTCATCGATAACATCTCGGACACCCTTCTTAATGCATTTGCACGCGTGCGCAAACCTGACGAACGCTTCCTAGACATGAGAGAGTCTGTCGATAAATTCGAGGATGGGCTCGTCGTCTGCGAGCGCCTCTGGGGCCGCGTCCGCAATCGCACAAATGGTGAGCTTCTTGGAATATTTTGCAAGTGAGTATCTGAGACTGAACAAGGCGGCAATCCCGCACCTGGTGAAGATCTCACAGCGGACTATCACGATTTAGCAGTCGCGGTGCAGGGACTTGGCTTCCTGGAGTCAGGGATTACTGACCCATTGAACCACTTTTCGAATACCCTGCTCGAATTCTCTGCATTGCTCCGACATAAAGTATGCTGTGTCGATGGTGTCCAAGCTATTCGCTAACAGCTTCTTTCAGACTCAAACGACCACCGACCCATTCCTCGTCCATCTTCATTCACTTCTTACCTACTCTCATGCAAACCGCGCAGTCCTGAAACTTCGTGACCAGAAGCAACTTGATTTCGAAGAACTGTCGGATTATCTCTCTGGAGTAACACAGGAACGAGACCGGCTGTCTGCCGTTATCTCGGGGCATGCAGGGAGTACTGGACTTGGGTTGAGCGCATACTTGAAAGACAAGGTGGATGCGCTCAGGGGCGCTGACGATGATCGGGGTCGAGTGGAGAGGATGAGAAAACTGGATGTCAAGATCAAGGAGGTGCGTGCCCCCGCCGTGGTGCTTAATTGTCTGTGTTTTGAGCCTGGATATTAGCTGCAAGATGCTGTAACAACAGCGCACGAGACATCGGATGCCTTCAGTGACGAGACTTTACGAGAGCAGACTATATTCCAATACACGAAGGAAGCGGAGATGAAAGAGATGCTGGGAAACCAGGCAGAAGGTGAAATCGAATTTTATCAGTCGGTACGTCCCTCTTTCAAGAAGATCGTCATCGAGTTACAGTTCTATTTCAGGCAATGGAAGAGTGGGAACGGATTATACCTGTCATCCAACGTATACGGGTGGATGTTTAAGTGTCTGATTTTAATGGTTTACTTTTCCTACACCGTTTTGCTGTTTTCTCGCACGTCATGCAAGGACTTCGTTCGCAATGTATTACTAAATACAAACTTCAACGTAGATTATGACCACATGTGTGAACTAGGAAGCTAGTGTTACTCGGCTTTGGCCTTTCCTTTTCCTTTGATGTCATACGCGGAATCATTGGCGTGTTGAAGCTTTTGCTCGGATTCTTGGACTGCAAGGGATATCTACGGCACTGTGAATGACAAGCACGAACTACATGAATATAACCTCCGCGTACATTGATAATACCCGTATCCACAGCCCGAAGGAGGTGCAACTGGGCTTCTTCAGATGCTCCGGAGGTTGTGTGCTGGAGGTCTGCAGGCACCCATGGTGGGGGGTCCTTTAAGAGGATTAAACAGGATGCTATGTGCATCTAACTGGAATCACTTACCTTGTCCTTGGATGCTGAAGGCGCTGTATTGCCCTTGAGTTCAAGGACTACAGCGAACGAGGCTTCATCTACCTCGGGTGAGAAGTTTACCATGACGAGCGAAGAGATCAGCTCACCACCATTGGGAAGCTCGAGGAGCCCCAATTGGGACTCGATCAAATTTAGTTTTATGAGAAAGGAGCGAAAATACTGGCCAAGTGTCGCAGAGGACATCGCATCCTGCACACTAGGCGGACCTCATTACTGGCCAACTCAAGTGAAGGGAGCAGCGTACCTTGTGTCCTTGTTATAAGGCTCGACCTCGATCATGTTTTGAATTGAAAAGATGAAGCGCTCGAGGGCGACTTGTTTACTGTCTTTGATAACGACTACGACCTTGTCCACATTACCCTGTTTTCATTAAATTGTTTACTGCGGGGGAAATGTGGGGCTGATGCTGAAGACTCACGAGAACTAGTTCATCGGCTACAGCCTTGACAGTGCCGGAGATATAGTCATTTAATGCGGGATGGCGGGACTGAAAGACAGGCGTGTCGTACTTCTTCCGCCTCACAAAAAGATCTGCTGGGTATATTTGCCTGACGTAGAGGATGGTATGGATAGCAACTTCGACTGGATGTTGGTAAGAGGGTGGTTAGGAAAATCATCTTTGACTTATGGACTCACTGAACTCAGTTATCCCCTTCACCGTTTCTGTATTCTATCTCGTCAGAAACCTCTGGGGAAAAGAAAGGTTTCCGCTCACGATTCCAGGTGAGAGACGCCTCTGACATAGCCTATGCTTACGCCTGGGCGATGCGTCTTAGTAGTACTGGTGCCATTTGCTTTCTCGACATTAACAAGGTCTTATTTTTCCAGAACTAAATAGCTCCTAACTCGACCAAACATCTGTCTTAGAACGTCATGGTGTAAACGGCCGTTCACTCAGGCTCCGGTCACACTTTCGTCGTGGTTGCCAGAAAAAACATTAAATAAGATTACACGGTCTATCGTAAAATAGGATAGCTTATGTTCCATCCCTGACACGACCAGTGGAGACAGTATAGAGACGAGCTGCGATGTTCATGCTTTGCAATTCCTGGTGACAATGTGATATTAGCGGGATTCTATTCCACCGATGACTCAGGGTGAATACGAACCTGGAATAACAATTTCGCAGCATAAGGAATATATAATTGCGAACATGCTGTTTTGTTTTTGCAAGCACGACACTCGAAGCTTTGCTTTTTCTAAATTTCACAGATATTAGTCAATGGTAATTTGCGACATAATATAACACCCACCAGGTTGGCAATCGCAGTGAGACCGCATCTAAAGGTTCGGAGAATGAGTTTAGATGATAGGAGTCGACCGAATCCAGTGACTCACATATCGCAAACATGCAAACGGTAGGCATCACTAGCCTCAAACAGACGCTCCTTCAGGAAGCCAGCAACACCATGCGAAATCATACAGTCACGTTCCATCTCTCCGAAACGGAGACCACCATCACGACTACGACCCTCCACCGGCTGTCGCGTCAAGATCTGCACTGGACCTCTTGCGCGCGAATGGATCTTGTCATCTACCATGTGCTTGAGACGCTGGTAGTACGTGGGGCCGAGGTAAACTTGCGCTTGGAGCTTCCTGCCTGTGTGGCCATGGTACATAACCTCGAGTCCACGGGATTGGTAGCCCTTCTGGCGCAGGAAGCTCGATACCGACTCAACCGTGAGATCGGTGAAGGGAGTTGCGTCACCTTCATTACCAATCAACGTCGCCACCTTGGAGAGTAAACACTCAACCAAGTGACCGATGGTCATACGCGATGGGATGGCGTGAGGATTGATGACAATGTCTGGGACAATTCCCTCGGCGGTGAAGGGCATGTCTTCCTGTCGGTAAGTGATACCAATAGTTCCCTTCTGACCGTGACGAGATGCGAATTTGTCGCCAATCTGGGGGATACGCGTTGACCGAACACGGACTTTGACGAACTTCTGGCCCTCTGAATTGGTCGTGATCAATACTTGATCAACGATACCATTTTCTGTGCTCTTCAATGGAGTTGAGACATCCCGTCTCGTGTGCGTCCGGGTACGTTGTCCGAGTTCCTCGCTGTCAGGGGGGATGGGTGCAGTTTTACCGATGATGATATCTTCACCAGAGACACCAGTACCGGGAGCAATGAGACCATCGTCCTCGATTTTGTCATACGTTCCATGTTTCATCCGCAACGTAGTATCACGAGTAGGCTTCTCGAATTCCTCTAGCTGTTGTACACCACTCTTTTTCTCGAGGTCCATGTAACTGCGGTAGTATATACTCCGGAAGAGACCTCGGTCGATCGAGCTCTGATTCATGATGACGGAATCTTCCTGGTTGTAGCCACTGTAGCAGAGAATAGCCACAATGGCGTTTTGACCAGCAGGAAGCTCTCTGAATTTCAGATATTCCATGGAACGCGTGGTGGCAAGAGGCTTCTGAGGGTAGTACAAGATATTGGCCATCGTGTCCATGCGAACCAAGAAATTGGTGAGGTAGATACCCATGGCTTGTTTACCCATAGCGGATTGATAGGTATTACGAGGAGACTACGCATGGTTAAACTATCATACAGAAAATAAAGTCTCCCACGCACCTGGTTGTGATCAGGGAAAGGAATGATGCTGGCGCAGACACCAAGGATCATGCTTGGGTGGATCTCGCAGTGAGTCCAAGTGTGTGCGCTGATGCCTGCCTTCAGCCGTGCAGCCGGGTCGTACTCGGTATCATTCTGTTGATCGATACCAGCTGACTGCAGTCTAGAGTTCTCGAGGTCCTCCGGAGTCATACAGATCATAACAGTCTCTTCTTCCTCTGCGTCCAGCAACTCGATAATACCATTCTTGACAAGCTGCTCCCATTTGAATTCCTCCCCATCCTCATCACGGTAGCCCTGGTTCAACCACTTGATATGCTTCTTCTGAAGGGCGAGCTGCTGGTTCTCCACGATAAAGAGAGGTCGACAAACACGACCAGCATCTGTATACAACCGTAGCTCCCGCTCACGGATATCGCGAACAACAGATACTTCAGGACTGATATCGTCCTTCCTACGAAGCTTCTTGATTGTCTTCACGAGATTTGCGGGATCACGGTGGACACCCATCCAAACACCGTTAACGAAGACTTTTGTACAAGGCGTTGATGAATGGGCATTCTCCTCTAGTGACTCCAGCCCCCATTCCTCCAAGAACTCGATGACCGGTGCAGAATAAGAACCGACGGAGATACATGCCATGAGAGCAAGGTTCTTGACGAGACCACAAGCCTGCCCTTCTGGTGTTTCGGCAGGACATACCATGCCCCAGTGCGTGTTGTGTAGTTGACGAGGTTTAGCGATCTTGCCTTCACGACCAAGAGGAGTATTGGTTCGACGCAAGTGCGAGAGAGTGGATGCGTAAGTGTACCTATTCAACACCTGAGACACACCAGCCTTTGACGACATGGCTTTCTTTTGGTCGCCCCAGTTGCCGGTAGCGAGGGAATATTTGAGGCCGTTGGTAATTGTCTGATGCTTAACAGCCAGCGAAAGATTGAACTCCTTGTGGGACTCCACACACTATGAAGTAATGAAGCACGAGCACGCATGCAACACGACATAATGGCACACCTTCTGAAGATAACGGTAAACATCCCTGGTCAATTTCTTGAACAGCATGCGGAATAGACCAGCAAGTAAAGGACCAGCCAAATCAAGACGTTTCTTCCCGAAATGATCACGGTCGTCCAGCTCTCTCCGCTCAAGTGCAGCGAGCAGTAGTCTGTGAATCATGTACCCAAAGAAGTAGGCCTTCTTTGACTCTGAGCCCTCCGACATGGAGACATGAGGAAGCATCTCCTTCTGCAAAATCTCTTGCGCATAGCGAATACGCCGCTCTCTTGACAAACCAGTAGTGGTTCCACGGTTTCCAATGAAATCAAGAGCCACCTCACGATCCTGGATGACAAAACCATCATCAATACATGGCTTGAGCATTTCGAGCATCTGGGCATCCTGCATGTCATAGCAAATGTGTTCCAGGATGTCACGGTCGGAAATGACACCGAGAGCACGGAAGACGACCCAGATTGGAATGTCGACGCGAATGTAAGGGATGGTAGCTTTCATGACGTTACCCAACTTTATAAACTAATGTGAATAGAAACCAGCAGTAGTATTGAGCTATGCTTACCGATCGCTCCTGGTTTCTGTGGAACATTTTGACCTGGAATTGACTGATGGTCTTGCCACCTTTCTCCACGGCACTCCGAATCTCGGCCAAGAAGTTTATGGGTGATGGCTGCGCCTTGGCGAAGACATATACATGGTTGGTCGCCATACGCTCCTGAGCAATGAGGACTTTCTCCGAGCCGTTGATGATGAAGTAACCTCCTGAATCATACGGACACTCGTTTAAGTCATACAAGTCCTGATCTTGCAAGTCTCGCAGTATACAGAACGTTGAGCGGAGCATGATAGGGACCTGTACATCAGGCTAAGTCGACGACCACAGACTTCGGCAGCACATAAAACACACCTTGCCAATCCACACCTTGGTGGTATCCTCAGGTGCCTCTTGCCGCTCTGACTCCCAAAGAACCTCTCCAGGCGCCCCGTCGGGATCTTCGCGCCCAAGAAGGACTCTCTTCTTCATTTCAATATATAACGGAGCTGAGTACGTCAAGTTTCGCAAACGAGCTTCTTGGGGGAATACTGGGACCACAGAGCCATCTGCTTCTGTAACAGTGGGTCGTGAAAGGTAAATCTGGCCAAACTTGATCTCGTAGCGCCGTGTCATGTCTGTGTCATGGCCAGTATGTTGATCGGCCTGGTCGAGGATAAGATCCGCATTCTCGTCCACGAGTTCTTGCATGGTGTTTTGTACAAACTCATCGAAAGAGTCCAATTGCTGCCTGACAAGACCTTTTTGCTCGAAGAAGCTGGAAATGACAGTCCAGCAGTCTTCCTGCGTTATCTCTTCGAATTCATCCTCGTCTTCCTCCATGCCGTAGTTGGGGTCTTCATAATTTTCGGGCACCTGCAAGGGATCAAGTTCTCGAGAGTTTGCTTCAGTCAGGGATCGGATGTTTGAAGGAAAACTGAAAATACCTTCGACGTTCATGATTCAGACGAACAAACGACTATGGAATGGGAACTGTGGAACTTTGGGAACGGGTCCTGGAGAACGGAATCCGTGTATCGATTTTTATGCAAGTGCGTATAATTACAAGGGCAGAATGAGGAGTAAGAGCTGGAAAGGTCGAGCCAGACGTCGACGTCGGTGTGCAAGACGCGTTAGTGAGTTTGTTGACATGTGTTGTGATCAAATACTAGAACGAACGAAAAACAAAATGCCAGGACCGTGGATTGAACACGGGACCTCCAGAAACCAATCATTCACTTCAGTCTGTTGCTCTCCCAGCTGAGCTACCCCGGCTTGTTTTCAGATCAACCATTGAGCAACAACAGACTTAGATTTTGTGAGGAACGTAAATAACACTACTACTCGTAACTGGATATATCACCAAGAACCTCCTCTCCATCATCTTCCGGACGCGGAGTTTGGCTCTGTTTCTTTACACCTACTGCTGAATTTGATGGAGCTCCCTCGGTTTCAGCGAGGGTGAGGACGGGTGGTGGTCGGATCTCGGGGGTTGGACCACTAAAATCCTTTCCTGTCATACGTGACAGAGTTTGCATATCTAGTACAGTGCAAGAAGTCATCGCTTCCCCAGCAACAAGTCAGTGGGACTTACCATAGGGCTGACGGTTGTTCAGGCAATAGTTGATTCTTGCCGGGTTCTTTTTGTCCTCCGCCTTGAACTTATTCTTACACGACTTACGGTCGCGACCAGGTAGCACATATGATATTAACTCATAGTTCTCGCCAAATTGCGATAGTGCCTGCAAGTGCATGTGAACGAAATCATCCTCTTTGGACACCAACACTTACATCGAAAAATAACTCTGTCTCCTCTGCACTCCAGCGAGAACTTCGGTAACGCCTCCCATACGTGCCAGAATTTACAAATTTTGTAACGTCTGACTCCTCGACATGAGTATAGTCCGCAGTCTCATCTGTGGTATTCCTATCCACAAATAGAGACTCTTCATCGATAATAGTTTCTCCATTGGGTCCAATACGGATTTGGACGTTATATCGACTGGTAGCGACGTCTTGCGAATAGTCAAATCCGCTACCGCTTGGATCTTCATCCGCGCCTTGGCGCTCCCCTTCGTTCGCCGGTGCGGAACCAGGTTCTGCAGATGCTGCAGACTCCTTCGTAACAGTGCTCTGTTCAGGCGCAGAGCTATTCTGACTGGGTTGCCCAGTATCATCATCATTCCGACCATACTTTTTCGCCTCCATGTTAGCTCTCATTTGTGCTCTCTTCTCCCGATTCGATCTTTTCCATGCCAAGTGATTGTCCACAATTTGAGCTGCTTTGCTACTGACACGACCCCATCCGTTATCGTCACATAATGCGGCCATGGTCACGGCAGTTGGATCCAAATCTTCTCCGGGGTCTGCGTCGGGGTCGTAGGGCAAGGAAGAAGCGCGCAATTTGCGAGACTTTTTCGGACCTTCAGGGGTTGCCCGAGATTGAGACCTACGTTTTCTGGAGCTGGATGCTTCTGATTCGGTCTCAACAGCCGTGGGGACAGGAGATTCCTGAATAATAGGGAGTGGGGAAAGCCGCTGAGAAACATCTGTATCTCGAGTCATGGGCAGAAGTATTGGGTTGCTGATGAGCATTGAAGATCCTCTCTGAGGTTGGCGTATAGTAGTGGTAGGGATTGCGACAGGAACCACGAATGGCGGCGGCATGGAGGAAGATGCAGCGGGAAGGGAGGGGGCTGTCTCAGGTATGACAGTTGGAGCATGTTGTGGAGAAGCCTGAGGGGGGTTTGGAGGACGCGAATCAGGGATGGCCGTTGGTTGCCTCGATGCTGCATTGGCATCGGGTGCGCGAGATCGCGCTTTGGCGACCGGTCTAAAGATCGTAGTTCCCTTCTCTACGGAGAAGATGATGATGAATTATAAGATGAGTATGTATGGAGCACTTACGAACTCGTGTACTCATGGATGGTCGATGACGGGTATGTCAAGCGATTTTTGTTCCGGCATTCATTTCGAAGGATCTGGCAAACATACGTAAACAACGCCTCATGAATCGGATCCAGAACATCGCATTGCCTGTAGGTCAGGAGCCAGACTGGGAGCTGGACAACACTGAGCAAGATGCCTCCAAATTAAAAGGCATAGCAGACAGGTCGCCCTTCTCCATCTTCTTATGGATCATCATCTAACACTCTTCCCAGCTTCGTCATTTTACAGTCACTCAAGCAATGTATGCTTAGTGTAGCAGTATTTTTACCTGTGGGAGGCTGACTATTGTCTGCAGCAAGAGATAAATGGTTACGCTCAACATTTCCAAAGTTCTCTAGCCGATCAAGGGGTGGAAAGCCAGCTGATGCTGTCCCACCCCCGCATACAATGTACAATCGCGGCAGGTGCACTTTAGAGATTGGTCCGCACATGTTCACGGACACAACCATCTTTGAAGTTCACTATCATCCCGTGTTCGTACCTCTACCCTCTACTTCTACCAGCTCTGCCTCTGCCCCGGCGGTTCCACAAGGAACATCTCCACTCATTTCATCTTTGACAAATTCAACACCGACGCTCATCAATCAAGTGAATGCGGCAGCTCTCTCCAATCCTACCCTAGCGAACTTGATACAATTGGCTGCATCGGGAAACGCATCCCTAGACCAACTCAAAAATCTTGGACTAACGATACAACAACTCGCATCGTCATCCGGATTGAGCCTGGACGCTTACTCAATGCCATCCGCAACACAAGCGCAGAACACGGCAACAGCCGTGGCAACTAGCGCAGTGTCATCCATCCGACCAGCCTATCACACTAAGGATTTTGATATCGTCATCGAATTTCGCGAGTCTCCGGCAGACCGTTGGATTTTTCCTCGTGGACCGGCTATAGCCAATTTCATTCCAGTGACTGGGTCAATGGGATCATATGGCGAAATAACCCTATCTACACGTCTTCCGTTTGAACAACAGACTAAAGTTGCCCCGGTGTCTCAACCTGAGGCAGACGCACAACCGAAGGCACCAGAAGCTCAGGAAGTGGTGACTTTTCGATTCACTGGGGCAGGTGCTGCTGTATGGGATTCAGTATTACGCTGGATTGGCCCGCAAGACAAAGTAGAGGAAAACCGAAAAATTCTCGCTTCCACTGTGAGTATTTCATCCTTGTGAAGTGGGCTCTCTCATATCCGTTGCACGAAGAATACACCGACTAGAACGTACTTGGCACATAGAGTAGCAGAAAGCGCTTTGTTGGCGCAGATTCAGAACGTCAGTGCGCTCCAATTTTACTACCTTACTTGAGCATAACAGTTCATAGGCGGCTGTTCCTCCGTTCTCTACGAAGCTCCTCAAGCCAACCGCTGAGGGAAGCAGTAGACCAAAACGCAAAGCGGCACCTCGTAAACCTCCTCCACCTCCGCCTCCAGAAGCAGGCACCACGCAGCAAGGTGGAGAATCAGTCCCACCTCCAGCCAAGAAAAAACGCCAGTCGCAACCGAAACCCGTGCCTCCCTTGCCAAAGATAGCTTGCTTTGCGTGCGGTCAAACAGATGTCCCTCTAATTATGGGCGGAAGTAGGTTCCCGCACTCTTACTCTGGGACTACTCTCAACTTGCTCTTGACACATAGGATATTGTCGACCATGCGTTGAAGCTGGCTGCGCAATAGACGACATACCGCAAGTAAGCGGTAGCCGATATACCTACCAATCGCCCGCACAAGTATCGCGCCAAAACAGCGCCGCGCATACTCCAGATAGCCGAAATCAACCTGCCACCACTTCAAACACCCAAACGGTTTTTGTACCGTCACGGTACACTGGAATCTCAGCTACAGAACAAACAAGTAAAGCACCAGTGCCCAATGCCGAGCAGACCTAGATAGCATTATTACGTTTTACACCAAATACGTGCGTGCGATATGCAATTACAGTGATGCAGATGTCCGGATTCCGAATAAACAACAGGCAGAAAAATCTCAAGAAAGGAGGCCTACTGACCAACCCAACCACCACCCAATGACTCTAAGCTGCAGAATAATGATGCCTATCTCGAAAAAAACGGCAAACCATAGGATGACGACAGAGCTCCAGATGGACGGCATGATAAGCCATCGGAACCCGGAATTGTCGATCCAAGAAAGCTTGTAGATGAACGTGCAAAATATGGCTGCGCGGATTTGCAGAAAGGTGATGCCCACCGTGAACCAAAACAGGAAGAACAGCGCGAACCAGTGAAGGAAGGAGCGGCGAGGAAAGGACTGGATATTGTATCGCTTCTCTTCTCCCGTGAATTCGTTCCGGTACCAGGGTATAATGAGGAAATCTTTGATATCCTCGCCGATGGTCGTCCCATAACTCCTCCAAAACGGTGCAACGGTATCCAGGATAAACGTCAAAGCATCCATTCCAAACTCCCAAACTTGTTGGTATTGATCCTTGTAGCTTTCCTCTAGCGCGATGATGTGAGAAAGCTAGAAGATGCTCAATACATAATGAAATAATTGATAACTTGACCTTTACCTCTGGGTAAATAAGCGAGGTGTGCGAGAGGGCTTTATTGTACATGACCTTGACTCGGGCATGCAGGCTCTTGACTTTCGCCAGAGCGCTAGCCACTCCCAACTCCTTGAGACTCAGGGCTTCCATCTCACGTCCTACTCCTCCCAGCGTGTCCATAAGCGACGATATTGGTTTGTCCAGCAAACTATCCGGTACCGAGACAACGACTTCCCCGGCAACAGAAAGGTAGATTTGGAAAATATCTCGTTGTCGAAGGATACGAGCATGTATGTCCTCGACAGCCTTCCAGCCACTCAACATCCGGGTCCCGCCAGTCACTGACGAAGGATCATGGCTAAAAGCATCTAGAAGCTCTTGGGGCAAGCCTTGATACGGGATGCCATGCGTCTGGGCCAGCCTTGCTTGTAGCAAGTCATATTCCCGCACTTCCGAAGCAATCCTTTGTGTTTTTTGGCGCAATCGATGATTCTGTGCCTTCATGTCATTTAGCATCCTTATTGATCCTTAAAGTTAATAGACATCGTCCAAGTGAAAAGAAACACATACTGCAGCTTGATCTCGTATTCGTGCTCTAGCTCTTCCTTCCTGGCTTCCTCGTGACGTTTTCGTTCTTCTCTCCCCACTACGTCTGTAACAGGAAGGGATGTCCGGTGTATCAGTCTGTTTGGGATCACTCTCGGTGCAGTAGCAGGGACATCAGGTTCAGGTTTATGAGGCGGTGACTCGATCATATTAAGTTCTGACGCAGGCTGAGAGGGCAACGCATCCTCAAGGGGTGCGGGGGTCGCATCGTGTATATC
The DNA here is from genome assembly GCA_029603245.1 of Rhizopogon salebrosus TDB-379. Lineage (NCBI taxonomy): Eukaryota > Fungi > Basidiomycota > Agaricomycetes > Boletales > Rhizopogonaceae > Rhizopogon > Rhizopogon salebrosus. Next base: position 299,412 of record MU836971.1, on the reverse strand, counting down.
TGACGCCTCGCCAATAACATTCATCTCCGTTCCTGATCCATAAGGAGACTGAAAAGCGGATGGAGGTGCAGAAGACTGCCTCCGGTCGCGCCTCTTGCGACGACGGCTCGTAACGCCAACGGGCGACCCAGTGTATTCTTCCGACTGTGAATTAATGGCCGAAGAAGACCCGTCATCGCTCTCCACCTGCCGACGCCGTATCCGGTGAACAAAATCGGTAAGTCGAATCCGACTACTTGCAGGTGAAAGTCCGCCCGGTGAGTTCTGACGAGGGTACGCAGATGAAGTAGATGCAATACTATGAGCGGGATCAACGAGCGCCGAGAGTGTCTGGCGCCAACGTCTACTCGTGTCATCAGCGCTCTTGTGATCGCCGTCTACCGAGCTGCCAGCAGAGTCAATTCTTGGCTCAAATGATACACGGCCGTCTGAGGAACGTATTCTTCCGGGTGAATCTCCGAAAGGATGACGTAGCGAGGGGGTGGATCTGATAGGATAAAGATAGTTTGAAGGAATGGACAGTGATGCGTTCGAAATGAGGGATCCGGCCTGAGCAGAAGCGGAATCGTCACGGACGACAGGGAGATCTATCCTGTTGGATTTGATATACTCTTCCACTATCAAAGCAGACAAATGCCATTTCGATCGTTTTCCACCACGTTTGTCTAACAAGTGTTTGAGCCAAGTAAGTGGCTCAGCACTATCTAACCAGGCTTGCGTGTTCGGTTCAGAGTTTGCATACCACCGCGCGGCCTTCGCGAGGTTTATGGAATCGCCGTTTGAGATGGATTTGTGAACAATATTATACCTCCGTCCTAATTGGTCGCTAACAATAGCTGCCTTGTGGAATGTGAGCGGCCTCGCTTCTGATCTAATCCTGGCAATCCTATCTGTGTAGTAAGTAAGCATGTGATTCTGAGGTAGGACACGATTGCTAGAGCTGACCCGCAAAAAGAGTGTCTTGCTTCTCGAATATGGTCGTGTTTGAAGACGAGGCTCTTTCTTTGCCTTTACGTTTACCCAACGGCCAACGTCTTTCTCGTGTTTCGTCGTCAGACTGGGACCCAGTCCAATCCAAAGTGGCCCCTGCATTTGATGAAAGAGGAATGGGGTGAAGAGGAGCTGCCTGGGTACTCGGGCTAAAGTCAATGTCCGAAGGAATACGCGAACGTGGAACGAAAGAGGGCGGAGATCCTGAAACTGGAGGAGATAGTTGGAAGGTTGTGGTATTCTGGACAAGAGTTTGACATTCTGCAACAGCTGGCTGCGAAGGGGTGAATGACCTGCGATCTCGCCTTCGTGATTGCAGTTCCAGAGCTCGCTGGACATCCTGAAGTATCTTGGGGTCTAGATGAAGATGTTCATGAGCACGTCACCTAGCTCGCAAATCATTCCACTTGCCCTCATGAGCTACATTATGAATTAGTACTGTCAGAACTAGAGTACAAATCAAGCACGAAACCTACACAAATCATACTCGTCCGAGAAAGCCGAAGGTTCGAACTCGGCGACCAACGGGTCTTTGAGAGCAGACAAGTCATTACCCTGCCTGACTCTCTTAGACCTGCGCTGAATGTCAGGATTCCGAGAAGACATTCTATTTGGGGAGGAGAGATCAGGGAAGACAGGTGTAACTTCCATCGAAAATGGCCGTTTTCCGTTGGCTAGCTCTAAGGTGTTTTGCGGGTCTGCCTTCATTTGCGGGGTAGGAAGAACAGGCGAACCCTTGGATGAAGGCGACGATTCCCCATTAGCTGTGGCAACAAGGAAGCGGTCTGGGAAGCGGATGCGAGGCACTCCGGACAGAGTCGTGGGGGTAGGTAGAGGAGAGGTAGTTGAAAGATTGAAGTGTGTCAATGGAACGGAACCTGATTCTGCCATTCAGTTGTTGCTTGTCCCAAACAACCTTAGGCCAGCGCTACGAAAGGTTAGAAGGCGACGAGGAACGGATTTCATACGTTTGGAGGCCCATCAGTGGAAACTCAGAAAGGGCGAGTGTGCCTCGTAAGGAAACAAGTGAACAGCCACGTGCCAAGCATCTCCGTGTGATTATAACGAGGTCGGTTGGACAGTACAAAGTAAAATCATCATTCACGAAATCTAGGGAAATATCTATGCTCTATGCTCTATGCTCTATGTACGTTCGGGATGCTTGTGGATACAAAATGTCAAGTAAATACTCGATCGTAGGGTTCCCGCAACGTGAAAGGATGTCGGGGAAGAGTTATCCTCGGCCAGTAGTTGATTGGCGGCGGAGACGATTGGAATGAATTTTTGGTGGTTCATGAATGAACACATTCTGAGTGTTAGAAATAGACACGGTGCGCAGCCTGTTGAAGGGATTAAAACCGGCCAGCCCAGATGTTTTAGTAGGTCTTTCAAACCGAGGGACTTCGGTGCTGGGGAAAGGAAACCGGCGAACTGCTTCCACAGAAGAGGTGCGGTCGCGTCGTTGTGAAGGGAAATATGTCTCTGGAACCAGAGCTAGACATCAAAGGTGGAAAGGTTAGAATAAGCCACACGATAAGCCATAGAACGCACCAGGCGCAGGCAAGACGTAAGTGAGATATTCGCGTCCACGCGAGGAGTCACGAGCAATTGGGTAGTCGAATGAAGGTCGACGAGAATGCTGACGTTGGGTAGGAGGTTTGAAGGAGACAGCATTTACCGGTGGACGGACCGACGTGCTAGAGACAGATCCATATCTGTGATGCCGCCCAGTCGACGGGCGGCGACCACGCTCGTGGTCGACTGACACGCGAAGATCATGTCTCCGGTCGACGGATACACGGCGCTCCCGCTCGCGGTCGACAGATGCACGCCATTCGCGCATTCTATCAACAGATACGCGGCGCCCTCGCTCCTTATCAAAAGAGGTACGAGGGCGATACTTGCGTTCACGAGCAAGCTGTTTATAAGGCATGGCAGGCTCGATTTCAAGCTGAGATGCGCTTTCTAATACCGTTATACCATCTTATTAGCCCAGCACATCACGGATAAGTGAAAAGGTATGACATACCTTGCGCTCTGGCAGCCATAATCCAATCATTCTTAACCTCTTCATCATCCCATATGCATAAGAATTCTCGACTGGAATCATGGACATTCCTCGTCGCGTCCAACCGTGGCATTCCTTGTGCCACCTTCGAAACTCGCCTATGACGCAGTCGAAATGGCTCAGGACGCTCTGAGAAGGGGACTGGAACAACCTCAGGATAGCTATACAGAGCAGCAGTGTTGAAAGACATCGATATAAAGCGATAGTCAAATGAAATAGAGAGATAAGAGAGAAATGAGTATGGCAGGGCAGGAATACCGCGAAATGCACTCCTCAAATAGATGAGCCATAATGACACGCGCATACGCCAGTGGCACCTATCCACAATCCTGGACAAGAGTTCACTAGTGGGTGGCTGAGAACAAATACCACACGCTGCAGTGGTACAAAGGCATGCACATTGTCAAACCTTCAAAGACGTTTGATGTTGCGGTACCACTTCTAAGGTATCTTGCGGCAGCCTCATGACGACCACCGGGCGCCCAAAATCTGGTATCTGTGGTCATTCTAGCAACATATACTTAACTCTATTTTGATTTATCTCACACTGACGAGGTGTAGCTGCTGGTGAAGAGGTATGGCGAGGAAATAATAAACTATAGCTTGCGTGTTCGTCTGCAAGATGCTCGTCACCTTGGTAATGGGCGGGCGCGATTTTGAGCTCTTCGTTTCATGACAAGTCCCGCTAACATAGCTGTGGTGAATGCAGAGAGGGAATACCTGCCAATGGTTCATCAGCGTGTCGTTAGGATACGCAACCACAGACCACAAACCAGGTGATAACGTATGAAAGATGCGCGTTGCGAACGTCAACAGTGGCGGGGCGTCCGAGTGGTATACCCTTACTCAGCCATGAAGCAGCATCCCCAGAGTGGCCCTCTAAAAACCATATTCACAGGTGGCACAGGGCGAAAGGTGACTACGTACCAAAGACTTGTTCTATGAATACCGGCTGCACATTGTCGGATTCTCCACCAGCGTAGTCTGCCATAGCGTCGACGTCAGCCCAGTACCATGTCCCTTCACTTGGTTTGTTGTCCGGGGTAAAACTGTTTCGGGTATGTGATGTCCTTAACATTCCCAAAATTTCAACCTCGCCGTCTTCTCCTCGGGCGAAGCTCTTGACAAAGTCCTTTGCAATGAAGCCGCGGTCGACAAGAACGGTTGATCCGTCAGACCGTACCAACGGTGTGACGACATGATACCCGTGCGAGCCGTCCCGCACACGAGGGCCAAGAAGCATGGTGTGTTTATGGTCCCATATACCACGGAGCAAGACTCGACGATAGACAAACTCCGGTACGACAGAGAGACTTACCCAGCAATCTACTCAGCCTCGACGGTATAAGTGATGCTGTGATGAACGCACTTTACTCGCTTGGGAAGAAGAATTGGGTCTCGTTGGAGTTTCTCTTCAAGCTCGTCTATCAATGCGATTTTCCATTGCAAACGTTGCAGTTGCCAAGTGCCCAAGGCGAACGTGAACACTGGAATAAAACCTAGAAAAAGGATTGTCGGGCTATACCAAGAATTCTTCCGGGCGGTGTAAGACTGTGCAGCTTGGGGATCTTCGCTACGGAACCATCGACGGGTTTGGATGATAGCATTGCGCCATCTTGACCTTGACGCAGCCAACCGCAGCAACATGTTGGAGAGCAGTGAAACACTTGACATCCCGGACTCGGAGCACTGCGTTCAATTTCTCACGGCTGCTAACCACAGCTGCTGCTGTTTCTCTCACCTGACGCGTTCATCTTTCCTTGTCCACAATCTAATTATTAGGCATACATGTACGTCGGACGAGATCGGTTCAAACGACGTATAACCCAGTTTAATACAGGTCTTCGAGACGACATCCGACCACCTTCGATATTGATGGTGATGAGGTCCACTACCCTACCCGGCCGGTCGACAAGGAGAAGGCAGAAAACGAGCTCGTGATTAACATCAAGAAAGCGACCAGCGCAGATGAGACGGCTCCGAAGCAGAAGCATGTCCGAAGTACGTGTCCATGATTCAATTCTCAACCAGCAGTCTTGCCAACATTACCAAAGAATGCATCGTCTACACTTGGGATTACCACAGTTCAATATCATTTTGGAGTGGCCTGCGAGTGCAACCTATCTTGTCAGACGAAGTTCAGACTTTCAAGGCTCTCATTACCGTACACAAAGTATTGCAAGAAGGACATCCTGTGGTATGTAACCTATTTGTGGAACGTTGCCAGCACATCACTTCTGACTCTCCCGTAGACAATCAAAGAGGCTCACGGGCAAGCGGGATGGCTAGAGACCTGCGCCAGGACAGTTGCGGCGGAGGGTGTACGCGGTAATGCATCTGTTATTGAGCCACGTATATTTCATGTGACTCCGTCTACAGGTTATGGACCATTAATCAAAACCTACGTCCAGTTTATTCTGGCCAAACTACGTTTCCACCGCCTGAGACCAGAGTTCAATGGATTGTTTGAATACGAGGAATACATCTCACTGAAAGGCATCGATGACCCCAATGAAGGGTGCGTAATTCATGCATCGCCCGATGGCGATATGTTGATATCTTAATAGTTACGAAACTATCTCCGACCTCATGGGCCTTCAGGACCAAATCGAATCATTCCAGCGAATGGTGTTTGCTCACTTTAGGAACTCTGCCAACAATGAATGTCGTATATCTGCATTAGTACCCCTGGTCAAGGAAAGCTGGGGTATTTATCGATTCATTACAAGCATGCTTCGCGCTATGCACCGAAGTAAGGACTTCCATTACCGCTGTGTTTCGGTCAAGCTGATCGCCTGCCCAGGAACGAATGACCACGACGCGCTGGAACCCCTACGCCAGCGGTTCAATTCACAACACAACAATCTAAGAAAGTTCTACTACGAGTGTTCAAATCTCAAATATCTGACTGGCTTGATTAACGTCCCGAAATTGGGTCTGGTGTGCAATGGCCACTTCCTTCATCTTCCTAAATTGATACCATCCTGAACAGCAACCTCCGAACCTGTTGGATTCTGGGGATGCTCCGGACCTCCCTGCGAGACCCAAAACTACTACTGCTTCGCCAGCTCCTCCTCCAGCTGCACCTTCACCTGACTCGGCTACTATCAATGAACAAGCTCGTATGCTCAAACAATATGAAGATCAGCAAGCTGCTTTACGCGCACAACGTGAAGCAGAGGAACGTAAGAGGCTGGAGCTCGAGGCACAGCAGCAACGTGAGTTTGAGCAACGACAACAGCAGCAAGCAGAGCGCGAGCGCCTCGCGCAGGAGCAGCTTATGCAACAGCAGATGATGCAGTACAATAATCAGGCTGCTCAGCAGGTTAGTGATTATGAGCGCGAGCTGCTGGCTATGAGAGGGCAGTACGAGCGCGATCAACTGCTTTTGGAACAATACGACCGAGTAAGCAATGTGTGACCTATGTCCTGACACAGGCTCATGAATCCTGCAGCGAGTGAAAGCGCTCGAGGGCGAGCTCGGCGGAGTAACAGCCAATATCCACGCACAAATGGCATCCAAAGACGATTTGATCAAACAACTCCAGGATCAAGTGACCCTCTGGCGGAACAAATACGAAGCACTCGCAAAGCTCTACAGCCAGCTACGGACTGAGCACCTCGACATGCTTTCCAAGTTCAAGCAAATGCAACTCAAGGCCAACTCAGCACAGGAAGCCGTGGACCGCATGGAGCGTATGGAACGCGATCTAAAGGCTAAGAACTTGGAGCTGGCTGATATGATCCGCGAGCGCGACCGGGCGCGGTTTGATATCGACCGCCAGAAATCTTCGCACAAGGACGAGCTTGACCGCTTGCGCCGCGAGATCAATTTCGCGAACGAGCGCGCAGAAGATGCGACACGCTCCAAGAGCTCGGAGGTATCGGGTGTGTTGAGCAAGTATAACCGTCAGCTCAGTGAACTTGAGGACTCTTTACGGGTAAGTTACATACTCACCTGCTCTACCCCGAGTTCTCTAATGTTTCTCTGTAGGCCAAGCAAATGCAAATCGATGATTTACTCGCCAAACTCGATAACGCTAGCGGTGACATGGAGCGCCTGAGAGACGAGAAGGACCAAGAGATTTTGATTCTTCAAGAGGGCATGGACAGTACTATCCAACACCTTTCTGATGCACAGCAGGTCGGTCTCGTCTCAGCGGTTTATCTACTGACGCTGACGTGTCCTTGCAGAACCAAGGCCTCAATGACGAAGCGACGAATGCCCAAATCGATACCCTTATTCTTGACAACCGAAAGAAGCTCAACCAGGTCATTGGTGCGTCCACCTAAGTGTTGCAGATTACCTTGCAAAAGGCTTATTCGTATCTCAGATTCGATCCTACAGGCCTGCGTGCAGAAAGTGGACGATGCGATTTACGAGCTTGAGTCACCCAGCCAAGCTGGTAACATCAACTCCACCCCCGAGTACACGTTGTCGATGATCGAGAAGGCCATCAATAACGCCACTGATTTCGCAACGGTCTTTAATCTCCACCTCAGTGGCGATGTTGGAGGTGACTACGTGGACGTAATCAAGGGCGCCAATGAATTTGCGCAGGTCCTTTCAGACGTTCTCATTAACTGTAAAGGTGTCACACGACTCGCTAATGACGATGACGCTTCGGACAAGATCGTTGTGGTAGCCAAGGCCGCCGGTGACGTTGGCCTGCGCTTCTTCTTGAACCTGCAGTCCTACAAGCTTGATCTTCTACAACCTACCCAGCGGAAGGATGTTTCGATGCGCAACAACAGCGAAGCACGGGGAGCCCTCACCCGCCTCTCGGAAGTTGTCGACACGCTCGTACCTAAAGGCACCAAGGGTGGTGCTTTGGCGAAGGCTAACGGTGACATCGGTGACATTGTCGAGCACGAAATGCAGAGCGCCGCAGCAGCCATAGAAGCAGCTACTCAGCGGTTGCAGGAGCTCATGTCTCGGCCGCGCGACTCTGCACGGTTTAGCGCAGTCGACCTACAAGTCCATGATTCTATTCTTTCCGCCGCCATGGCGATCACAAGCGCCATCGCAAGACTCATCAAGGCTGCCACCGACTCTCAACATGAAATTGTTGCGCAAGGCATGGGCTCTAGCTCCGTCCAGCAGTTCTACAAGCGAAACAATAGATGGACAGAGGGTCTTATCTCAGCTGCCAAAGCTGTGGCATTTGCTACCGGCCTTTTGATAGAGAGTGCAGATGGTGTCCTGTCAGGCACACATTCTCTTGAACAGCTCATTGTGGCCTCGAATGAAGTAGCGGCCGCCACTGCCCAACTCGTAGCGGCCTCTCGTGTCAAGGCAAACTTGATGTCTAAGACTCAGGAACGCCTCGAGCTTGCCGCGAAAGCTGTGACAGAAGCATGCAAAGCGCTTGTTAGACAAGTGAAAGCAGTCTCCGCGAAGCAAATGGTTGAAGAGGAGACGGACTATAAAAACATGGCCGTACTGGAGTTTAAGAGACGCGAGATGGAGCAGCAGGTCGATATTTTGAAGCTGGAGAAGGAGCTTGGCGCAGCGAGACATCGTCTGGGTGCGATGAGACGTGCAGGTTACCACACCAATGAAACGGACTGATGGACGCTTTGAATATGATGTATCACTTAGGTAGTAGCTTTTCTAATGAACTTGTGGAAATATGCATAGTGGGTGTGTAATCTTGGGTCTCGTTACTTCCTAAATTTCTCTTCAAGGTGCTGACTTGCCCAGGCATTCAGTGGCTGGGGGAATAACGGCATCCTATCTTCTTCGAGTTCCTCCTGCAGTCTTTCTGCCTCATGTGCCAGCACCACGACAACATTGGCCTTCTGGCTCATCTCCGTGAGCTTCGTTACCGTGGCCTTTGCTACATCCCATTGTCGGTAATTCAACGACGATATTTCCCTCACCACACCGGCGGAGGACGGAGCATAACATTGGCGACTGTGACAGGTGTCAGCCGCAAGGAGGACGAACGCATTACTTCCGATTCGCGCCAAAGCTGTCATATGTCCGCTCGTGTGTCCGGGTGCGTCGATGAGGTACAGAGACCCATCGCCAAATAAGTCGATAGCGCGGTCAAAGGATCCCATTGGTTGAATGAGCCGCGAGTATGGCATACCTTGCGCTGGCGCATCCTGCGACGTGAAATCAAGATAGCATACATGCTGGCCGGCTGGCAGAGCATTGTGTCCGCTTTGCGGATTATCAGGGTAGGGATTCCTGATGAACACCTCAGATTCTTGACCCATCACGAGAGTTGCGCCCGAAAATGGGGTGAGGTCTCCAATGTGGTCAAAATGTAGGTGACTGTAGTGCAAACCCGACATGAAAGGCGTTGTCGAGGTGGCATGTATCTGGGTTGCTTACCTGTAAACCACAATGTTTATGTCCTGAGGTCCGATGGGTGGTTCTGCCTTTGCAAGTTTGTCCACGATGTCTTCATCGCATTCTGGTTTGAATGTAGGAGCCACTTCCTTCATCACCAAGGGAGGATACCCCTCTCCTTTCTTGAGAGATCGAAGTTCATGATGGGCGATCACAACTCAAAATACCACACGCACCTTTCTCAATCCAAGATCGAACAAGAGCTTCCCATGCTTCGGGTGTTGTATCAGAAAAGCGAAGCTGGGGACTCTGGTCCCTTGCGGAGGATTGTCGGATTCTTGTTCATCGCTGACACAGTCCTGGAAGACCTCTTCATGAGGAAGGAAGAGGGTACCAGCGACTATTGCAGATACAGTAACATAGACCTGGCACTCACCGTCCGCTGGGAGGTGGATGGAGGCCATCGTTGGGTAACCGCTGCAACTTCAAACCTTGACCGACTGCGGTTGCCGTTATCTGATACGTATGCACCATTGCATGACTCCGCCAAGTGTAAACCGCGGCGTCAATAACTCGTGCGTGTAAGTACTCTGCGTAAGTTCTAGGTATATGCCTCAGAAGCTAAAACAGACGAAGTATCCAAAAAGAATAAGCAAGGGGGTGATAGTAAAAAGGTAGTACGGCTTAAACTACTAAAACAACGCCGTGAAAGATGTCAGTATATTGGATAGTAAGGTAAGTAACTTACGAATAATAGAAAAAAAATAACCAGATTAAAGGAACGTGTATTGAGCAAAGGAGAATAAAAACCCCATCTGTTACAGTCGAAAGTCCTGGGAGAGTTCAAAAGACTCTTTACCGCTGTCAAATTCGAGGAAGCTGCCATCATAGCTGTTGGCTTCATCTGCTATCTCCAGGAACGAAGGCTTCCGCATGACGGACCGCTGCGGTGGCACTCTATCGCTCATAACTGACGGCGCTCGATTTGGGCGCTTCAGGCGTGGAGGCGGAGGCGACAGAGGGGTGAATGGGACGGTACTTGTTCGTCTGTTGAACGGGCCTCCATCATAAATCATCTCAGCTGTATGTGGACGGGTTAGTGGACGTGGTGGGGGCCGTAGACTATGTCTGAGTAGAGTCGTGGACGACGACGGAGACATAGATGCCGAATATGAAGTTTGCGCACTGGACGGACGCGGCGATAACGTATGTGTAGGTCCTTTGGAAACATTTGGTGCGTTGCGAGTGGAGGCTAAACGAGGAAAAGACGTCGGAGCCGCGCTTAGGCCTTCTTTCGTATACATAGTACCATACATAGGGATTGATGGGGATGATATGCCACGCTGACGGTTCCGTACAGCCTCTCCGTATTTCGCATCAAATTCATCCTGAACAATTGCCTCTACTTTCAACATCTCCGCAGGGGACATGATACGCTGCGGCGCAAATTCCGCGGCTGAATATACCATACCAGACGCAAGATATTCTGAAGAAGCCTCGTCGTGCAGGGATTCGACGACTCGAGTCGATGTTGCATAGGAGAGTTCTGCTTCTGTTGGAAGGCTGAACACTGAACGTAGATCTTCATCTGTCATTGCTGTGGACGGTCTCCTATTGGAGCCCGAAAACAAGCGTTTTCGCACCACAGGAAGAGGGTGTGGAGGCGGTTGTTTGCGACCTTCATTTGAGGGCAAATCGTGACCCGGTGGCGTAGGAGTGGGGGCCGGCGTAGAGGTAGGTGCGTCACGACGTGAATGATGGAAGGAATATTGCCTCTTCAAATCCTTATTTCCTCGAGAAGGAACTTGCGATGCATCACTATTGCTGGAGCCCAGTTTAGCCTTCTGGAGGGTTGAATGTGACATAGACTTCTTCAGTCGATGGACGGCTGGGGGCACTGGAGATGAACCCATGACATCCATAACATGGTTGCGGCTTGACTCTTTTACTGGTTGGCGTAGAGTTCCGAAGTCGGGATCAAGGCCTGGGCCGATCTCATTGTATGATCGATAACGTAAGTCAATCATCTCCTCTGCAGCTAGGTATTGCATCGGCCTGTTGGATGAAGTAAACGGGATGCTGGAAGAGGAACTAGGACCCATCGCTGATGACGGAAATTCGAAATCAGAAAGACGTAACGAGGCGGGAGCTACATCGGAGGTGGATTGCTGACGACCGAGGGCACGAGAGCGAACAGACATCTCAGTGGATGAAGAAGGGGATCCATTTTGGGGCTGAGAGACGGTGCTTGTACTCCGTGATGAACTGGTCTCCGTATAACCCCTTGTGCTAATTGTGGGCAGTACGGCAGCAGCAGGAGAATCTGGGGAATCTTTGCGATTCTGAGCAGTCAAAGTTGACAGAGAGCCATACTTTGACAGTGATGCCGAAGAGCTTTTATCCAGATAACTGCTCTCCACAGGGCTTCCTTGTGATTTCTGCTCGTCTGCTATCTCGCTTTTCCTTGTCGTTTCTCTACTGTATGGGTTGAGAATAAAATATTCAGCAAGAGAAAGTCCCCACCTAGACCATGGGCTACGGCCGTCCGATTTGGAGGACAAAGGAGACCAAGTAGACTCGCCGTTACCACCGCCGTGAGATTGGGAAGATGTCGAGGCAGATGATGGACGCTGCCACAGATCGACATCGCCCTTTGAAAGTACATTATTTGCCGAGGTGCTGGAGTAGACAGAAAGTCTACCCCGGTCTAAGATGCTTCGGGGAACAGAGATAGCCCCTGCCGCGAAGGGATCAGGATCCGATAGCGTCAAAACTGAGAGAGGAAGTGAACCCCGATCCCTGTGGACATCAGAAGGGGTCCTAGGTTCGAGGGAGTCGTCAGCAGAGCGGACAGTGGATGAAACAGACTTGGCAGGAGGTCTATTAGTGTACGACGGAGGGTCCGACCGATGAACTGCAGGAGAAATCAGCGGTGGTACCGGGCTATCAGGAATAGCAATAGTTGGACGTGACTTTTTGGGCTTCCTGCCTATCACAGAGGCAAAGTTACTGAATTTGAAGCTATCTGGGTTCTTCGAATGCAGAGAGAGTTTGTCTGCTGATGCGGAGCGGGAGAAGTTATCGGAGGTGGGAGATTTGGGAGTCGAAGAATGGATGCGTTTAGAGAACCATTGACTTGCGGGAGACATGAGGGAGCGTAGGGGTTCGAAAGTCAAAGAATGTGAGGGGAGCACTTATGCGCTGGCGTAAGATATTACAGTCCGTCCTGAGGGGTAATAATTCGTGTTTTTTTAGAATACAGACAGAGAATTGACAAGGACGACAGGTGTCATTAAATCCCAGTGTTACACTGCTGCGTCGGGGGAAACTGCGAGAGCAGCAGAATTGAAGGAAAGAAAGTGCAAGCGGCAAGCAAATATTTTTGATTTTCGTAGATACGGAGGCAAACGGACGCTTCCACTTTTACGTCACGCTCTTCCGTCGCGAAATGTCACGTTCGTGCTCATGAAAGTGTTTTGCCACGCTTTGATCAACTCTCATCAGAAAGTCCAAATGCCATAGGCCACCATGATCCAGCTAGACGTCTTTTTTCGGAGAGCAACAAGAGCAACGGGGGAATAAATTGCGGTGATTGTTGTCAGAGAATGACCCAGCAGCTCCACAAACTCATAACCTGAGCGTTTTGCTTTCATGCATACCTACATATACGTGTGAGGTATCCTCACGCTAGACTGTGAGAACGTAGCAACCAAATCACATCTTTTGCGTGGGTCATGGGTTGACTATGTAGGCCTGAGAAGCGGAGGGATGTCACAGGCTGTCTTGACCAAACGCCAACTCTGTCGGCTCCCGAGTTCCATAAAACCGCACCGACCGCGGTGCCGGTCACTATCTAATCATTATGAGCGTTCAATGTTCATAGGTGTACGAGAGCATTAAGGGACACGCCTCTCAGCCGAATCATCATTAACCATGGTAAAAATATAACAATGCCAAGGGGATGGAAGCATGTCTGATAGCGGGACCATGGGAAAACCTGCCATACCACATGACGATCATAAGCAATGAATCCCTGAGTTCGCCAGGTGGACCAACAGGAACAATCCGTGCTGACGGTAATTTTATCTCATTTGTGAGAATCCCAATTCGGAAATAAATAAATTTAGTGGCAAGGTTGTCCGAGTAAAGGAAGGGAATGGAATGTCTAAGGACGCTGACTGGGGACCACTCGTCGCATCAACCCAACTCCGCCCAGACATCCTCATCATCGCGGTCATGCAGAGCCTGCGTTGCACGTGGCATGTCTGACATGCGTGCGGGTTGTTCGTCATCTTGTGCATCGAAGAGCACTGGGTCTTCTACCAGTGATCGACCCAGTTCTGGATCCTCGTCCCCGTCCTCCAAATCAAGGTCGAGGCTAGTATAGCCTGCTCTCCTAATTGCAGAGATATCGATTGGCTTTGGCCGGGAGAAGATAGACTGACCGGACCTGCCTCAGAGGTTATTGCAGGAGGAATAACTAAAGATATGAAACGCACTGTCGCATAACCGCCGCTAGCCGGCCGAATTGTAGCACGTTGCGTGCAATGAGCAGTAGGGTATCCAACAACTCTTCTTCCTTGCTCGTCGCTCCGCACCCCGCAAATGTTATGACCAGTAAAGTGATGGCACAGAAACAGGTGAGTATAAGATCCAACACATTAAATGGTGATCTCCAGAATTGCTACTCGTGTCAAGTTCGCCTCAATGACCAACCTTTTCAACAACAAACAAACACGCACCCGACCAAACGCGACGAGGCGCACACCGACCTCCAGTATCATGCTCGTATTGATTATTATCTCCAAGATATAAAACGGCAGCCCTGGACATCCGTCTGACAGACTGAGGACGACGGTCGTTACAGACAGTGCTGCCATGCCCAAGTACAGAAATATGTACGTGTGCGAGTGCACAAAGCGATTCGCAATCCCTTGTGTTATCTCTTTGCGCGTCAGCGCATAAATGGATCGCGTGGGGCTGCAAGGTTTCGAGCAATACTACGTGAGCTTCACGAAGGCCAGCTTAAACGCAACTGTACACATACACAGGTTGCGCCGCATCATTCGAGCTGTCGTTCAAGGCATCCGACTCCGCCGACTCGTACACTGACATGATTGGCAGAGCAGTCTTTTATGGTTGTGGTATCGAGCTCATTGCTGCGTGCTGTAGCAGCAACACATGTAAAGAATAGGGCAGTGTCCAAACAACTGCAAATAGATAATGTAATGTAAGCGAGTGTATCCAACGTTGGAAGGCGATCCCATTCGTGTCCTTTGCTCATCGTTGCCCACGACCCCCTCGTTTAGTAATCTTCCGTCCAACAAAAGCTAGTCAAGATGGGTGGTGGAGACTTGAACATGAAGAAGTCTTGGCACCCGCTCCTGCTTAAAAACCAGGAGCGGGTCTGGCTCGAGGAAAAGAAGGCTGTGAGTACCCATTGTACTTTCGACATGCGACCATCGTTGATTTTGTATTTTAGCTCGAGGAAAAGAAGAAACTTGACCAGCTCCGCAAAGAGAAGGAGGAAGAAAGACAACTACAGGAGCTCCAGCGCTTACAAGAAGAGCAAACAGGAAGAAAAAGGACCGAGAAGCTAGAATGGATGTATACAACACCTGCGACTGGCGCTAGTCAGAACCCAAACGACTTGGAGGACTATTTGTTGGGTAAGAAGCGGGTCGACAAGATCTTAACAGCCGATGAGAACGCACAGGTGTGTTATCTCTCTAGCCCTTCATTCACGAACTTAACAAGTGGGTTTTTGTAGCTTGGCGCCGCTCACAAGAACTTCATCGCCATTCAGAACGCTAACAATGCCAGAGATATTGCAGCCAAGATTCGTGAAGATCCTTTGCTCGCTATCAAGCAGCAAGAACAGGCTGCATACGAGGCACTGATGTCTAATCCCCTCCGTCTTCGTGAGATGCAAGAACGCAATGGTATTAAACCAAAGAAAGACAAGAAGGAGAAGAAGCGGGAGAAGAAGGAAAAGAAAGAGCGGCGAATGAGGGAACGGGACGATCGGTCAAGGTCAAGGAGTCCTGTGGGCGGTAGCAAGAGAAGTGGAGGCCGACGTTCTTCGTATGACCGCTATGATCGTAGACGCTCTGCAAGCCCGTACTCTCGTCGCTCTCCGATTCGGCCACGACAAGATGATCTACGACATGACGACGACGATCACTACTATCGGCGACGTAGCAGAAGTCGCTCTCCTGACTACCATGGACGACGTGATCATGCTGCCGACAGAGTTCGAACATGGCCTCGCTCAGACGAATCCGAGGATAACGGCTATGAGCGGCGTAGGAGCGTTGAGCGTAGTGAACGGCGCACAGATGAAGATAGGAAAAGGAGACATAGCCCTAGTCCTCCAGATCGCAAGTCTTACCCGAAGCGCTCACGCTACAGTCCCCCTCCACCTGATTCTCGTCCTTCCGTTCAGAAGCAGCCTCCTAGTGCCGCCGAAGACCGTGCCGCAAAACTAGCTGCCATGCAGTCGGGGGCTGCAACTATGGAGGTGGAACGGCAAAAGCGGTTGATGGCATTGCTTGAGAAAGAGAAAGCTGATCTGGCAGCGGAGGAACAAGCCCGAGCAAAATCGAAGGGTATGGGTGGCTTCCTTGGCCAAGAGCAGAAGAAGGTCTTTGGTGGGATGGGTGGCTTGGAAGACAGGATCAGACGCGGAAGAAATGGCCTTGTTGCCGAGGCGGACTGAGCTTTCGTAGTTTGTAATTGATGCGCTAAATTTATTGTACTCTTTACTAAACTTATGTGGGACTGCCGCAGATCCCAAGCAAGTCCGGAAGAGTCCCTCAGGCTGCGACTTGTGAATATAGCTTTAGATGGTGTCGGTGTACGACTCTATGATTCATGGAGGCACGCGATAGCAGTGAGTGCTCTAGAATGTATTATACTTATTGCGTGCACCCTAAGCACAAATTCCAAGGTATCGTGACGGCACCCCGCGGCACTTGCCTTAATGTGCGGTTCGCCAATCGGAAGTAAATTCACCTTGTCAGGAGCTCTGTAAGGTCAGATGCTATCAATCTCAAAATGTCGTCGTCCTACAGTGATCACTTTTCGGCCGCTTGGCCCGAAACGAAGATGAATGTCCTACTTGAATATTACTATCAGCCCAGTGGTTCAGCCTGTAATTTCCTTGCTGTTGTTGCAGTGGCGTCAGGCCAAATGGTGACCACCTCTCATATTGTCCTCCTCCACTTTTGTGACAAGATGCAACGTAGAGATTGTCTGGCCGAGAAGCCGAGCTGTCGTACTAACCTGTTTAGTGTCGCTTACAACTTGACAAGGTGCCTCGCGTGCGCCGTAAACTTCAATTTCCAGTGTTCCACCAAAGATTTGAAGATTCGAATCCTACGAAAAGTCACCCAGCAGCTCATTGCTTAGAGCTTAGCGTTCAGCAAGACTATTTAACAAGTTTGCTAGAGCAATTGAAGACAGGTCGGGCTGTCTTCCAGGCTCATTAATTGGTTGTGAACGTAAATAACTCTGAATGCTGACGACATTTTAGACTTCAGCACCCTGGCGGCCTTTGTCATTGACTCACTATATATCGATATCAATGTCGGTCCGCATTATAAATAGTGAATCTCCTGGTATCAGACTCCTGAGGCTCGCCCCCAACCTTGTCAGACCAAGCTGTCAGCAGCATGAACTGCACTGGTCACGGTCTAAGCGACCATGACTTAGAAATATCCCCTAAAGCCACCAATGATAACCTAAAAGCAGATGTTTCAACTCACGAGACACTTGAGGCGCAGAAGAACGAAAAGTCTGAAGAAAAGCCTTATAGCATATACACTCACTCTGAAAAATGGTTCATCGTAGCCATTACTTCTCTAGCTGGGCTCTTTAGGTGAAGTACTTCATCGCCTCGACTAAAATGGCAAGCTGAACCCCCTATGTAGCCCGCTGACAGCAAACATATACTTCCCTGCAATACCGACCGTTGCTTCGGCTTTTCACAAGTCTATAGAGTCAATTAATTTAACCGTGACTGTCTACATGGTCCTTCAAGGCATCTGTAAGTAAATGACTTGCTTTCATTGGTGGTGGCCTCACTGTGCATAGCTCCTATGTTCTGGGGAACTTTGGCGGACCGCGTTGGTCGACGTCCCATTTTTCTTGCGTGTCTGCTTGTTCTATGTCTAGTTTGCATCGGCTTGGCTCTGGTCCCAACCTCAGCGTATTGGTTACTGATGCTCTTGCGATGCATTCAGGCCGCTGGATCTGCCAGTACAGTTGCACTAGGTATGTATCACCTTCAATGCTATATTTTTGACCTTAGCGGTGCTGTAGGTGCTGGTGTTATTGGAGATATATCCACTCGTGCAGAACGTGGAGGCTTCTTTGGCCTGTTTGCCCTGGGACCACAAGTAAGATAGCACTATCTTATTTCTCTACGAATCTAATATCCCATGCAGATCGGACCTACTGTAGGACCTATTGTTGGCGGTGTACTTGCTGATAAGCTTGGATGGAGGTGATTAAGTCGTGTCAAATACTTTTTTCGATCCAGCTGAATGTGTTACAGATCTATTTTCTGGTTCCTATGCATTATGTCTGCCGCATGTTTTGCTTTCATGCTCACGTATGTCATCCGTTTTCTGGGATGTTTATTGACTTATTCGTATTATGACAGGTTCCTTCCTGAAACACTCCGCCAATTGGTGGGCGACGGCAGTGTGGTACCGTCGCGTTTCTACCGTCCCCTTATACCACTTATGGGGAAAGGACGTATGGACTATGATGCTCCGAAGCCTCCGAAGCGCCCCCTAAACAATCCATTGCGCATCCTGCTCTACCTGGATATTCTGAATCTCCTCGTCTTCAACGGAATTTTTTACGCCGTCTTCTACGCGGTGAATACCACAGTATCCACTTTATTCTCGTCCAAGTACCCGTTTTTGAATGAAACAGATATTGGATTGTGTTTCCTGGCGATTGGTGGGGGAATGACGTTTAGTACAGTCTTAACGGGAAGAATGCTAGATGCTGATTATCAAAGAATCAAGAAGAAGCTCATGAAGAAGGCTGAAGGAGATCCTGAGAAGCATGTACTACCAGAGGACGTGACGAAAGATGTGAATTTCCCGATAGAATGTGCGAGGCTGAGGACACTACCGATATTTACCGCCATTTTCATTGTGACATGTGCTGGCTATGGGTGGTCGCTTCAGCGGGAAACGAATATTGTGGTCCCGCTGCTTCTGCAGTTTATTCGTACGTCTTTAACTTTTTTTTCACCCTACATCCTCAATCATGTAACTCCTTACAACAGTTGGCTATACAATCCTCGCTATCATGAACGCCGTGCAGACACTACTCGTCGATCTATTACCATCGCAAGGTTCCTCTATTACTGCATGTGTAAGCTACCATACTACATTCCATCACGTTATTCATTCTCACTTCGTTCAGAATAATCTGGTTCGATGTTCATTGGGTGCTCTGATGGTGTCGGTCATAGACTTGATTGTCAGCGCGATAGGTTCCGGCTGGACCTACGTACTCCTTGCATGTTTATGCCTCGCGTGCTCTCCAATGATCTGGCTTGCCATTTGGATCGGTCCACGCTGTCGCGCAAAACGACGCGCCCGTAATCCTGCGACTTAATTATGGAACAGAAACGGGATTGTGTACAAATAGAATTTATGCTACATTACTTGGGTTGCAAAATGAAATCAACCGATTTGAAATGAATGCGTGGTGCGGGACCTGTAAGGAAATTCAACTGACGAACTCCATTAGTACAGTGATAGAGAATGAAACTCACTATGAAAACTGTGCCGCAATTTGGTCTCCTATTTCCTCCAGTTCCTTGCTTCCCTCAAAAAATAGCCTTGTGTTCTCTGTAACCTCCTTCTTGATAAACTCTGCATCCTGATCTGTGCTTGTACCACTGATGAAATCAGAATGTCGCAGATTGTCAATGATCTTCTTAGTTCTGTTCCCCCGGATATAGTCATCTCGTAAACACCTGATCAGGCGAGCTTGCGCCGCTGGCGTATACAAAGGCGAATTCCGCACAAGGATCTCGAGGCGGCGACATACAGCTGTCCGAGTGTCGAGGGCGTCCTGGAATTTTTCAATCAGGAGGATGTTGGAATAGTTGGGGGCGGGAGTGGCTTGCGGGGTTGAGGTAGATGCTCCAGAAGACATCGTGGATGTTTCTTCAGGGTTGACCCCTGTTGCTTCTTTTACGAGACGGGCGAAGTGGTCTTTGTGAGAGAGACGCCGCTTCTTTTGTTTGCGCGTGGGTTGACCTTTCGGTGTTTTCGTCGTTTTCACCATCGTGGATCGTAGCCACCTTCAGTGAATCCATCAAGTAATGCCATACGAAAAAGTAGAACACCTTACTACTTAGTATATGAAGAAGACATGGTATTGTCAATTGGAAAATGAAACTGGTAATTAGAACGTACACTGATGGAACTGGTGGCCTCACAATCAAATAAAAACGAGTGAGGCGAAGTGACTGGGTGATCACAAAAACCTAAGCTGGACGCAGTTTGGATTGACACGACTGCGCGTGGAGTCTGCCCACGAGATTGACCAATCATCGAATGAAAGTGAGCAGGTAGATTGGAACAAGACGTACATGTTCCTAGTTAATCTTCGGGCGAGGAGGAGAATCTTGTGGCACTTAAGCTTTGGATGAGCGAGAGTGTAGGTAGTGATTGCGACACGGAGGAGACGCTAGTGCCACAAAGTGCGCAAAGATACAAGCATTCTCGGTCACGTGGGCGATATCACAATGGCACACCGCCACCACTCTAAGCTCGAATCGTTGCTTCAACTTGATCCTATCATGCAAGAGCGTTGATGGCGTCACTGCAATTTAGGAGAGAATCCAACGGGAGCTTATCCTTCAGGTCTCCAGCTCCAGAAGCAATAAAGTGTACATGAAGTTTCAGTCGAGCCCGAGTAGGTTATCGGGTAAGCGGAATCGTCTATCGTCGAGTGTTGCTCCAAGGTAGACTCATTAGCGAATCGGCGAGTCTCTGTGAAGTGAACAACTCCATACTTTTCGGTTCTCGTGTTCGAGAGGGTTTGCCGCACGGAGCATGTCACGCCATTGTCACTGGTCAGGCCTGACACGAATCATCGATCAATGACCGCAGCTTCATAACGAGAACTTCTCAGGAGGAGGGGAAGGCGAGGTCGGCATATCATCGGATGTTTAAGTTAAGGACATCACATACCAGAACATATTCACAGGTGACACGAGGCGGACTTAGAACTGCGTACCATATAATACTTATTGGCTGCACATTTTCTCGGTTCCCCACTGCGTGATCTACCATGGCCATAATACACATATCAGCATAACCCCATATGTTCATTGGTTTGTTGTGTTGGGTTATGACCAGGGGTGGTACGAATTCCTCTTGGAGTTCAATACCCTTTCCATTTCTGTGGACTCACTTGGGCGATCACAAAATAACGATAAGTAGTAAGTTGGGGATAGGGGTAGTAATCAGGAATCATGTACTGTACTCTATATGTCTATTCCTATGATTATATATATGCTACAGGAACTCGTGAAGACATCTTTTGATTAGAATCCACTCTTCATACAGTCGGGACAAGCCTATGATCAATATTAGTACTTGCACCAAGTAGCCAAAGGTCGGGACACCCACCAGTCGTACTTGACCAACTCATCAACATCAACAATTGCCGCGGATGCCATTTGCCGGGCCTCTACCCACATCCAGACCTGTTTCGAGGATGAGTACGTATAAAGAACGACGACGACATCCATCACGTACCTTCAACAATGCTCCGAAGTTTCCTGAGGGCAGTTGTGTCATCGACTCTTGGGTTGTCATCTGCCGTCCAAGCTGTCGCAATATCGGCAATGCGCTTTTAAACAGATCGAGACTCGGATCCAACTGTCTCCCAATGCCTTCAAGGAGTAATATTGAGATAACTGTGTTGATGAAATCCGCCTCCATCTTGACATGATGCTGCCGCACAGCTGTCAGAACATCCGTCAAAATGTCCGAAATCTTGATCTGCCCAAGTGAGAACGTTTTGCGCTTGATGCTCAAAACAATATGCTGCATCTTAAGCGCGAACGTCTCGGTATCGATCGCAAGCTCGGGAGTCCGGCAACGTTCAACCATCAACTGACCAGCTCGGTAGCCATCAAACTCGGCGATAGCCCTAAAAAGATCGAGGAAGTTTTTTCGATTGGTCGCGTTAAGTGTTGTCACGAGACCAGCATCGATGAAGACAATTTCAGGGATATAACCTTGTTCTGATACCGATTGCAGTTCCTTTTGCCACTCCTCAGGGGAATGCCTGAGTGACCGTAGCTGAGCTACTATTTCATCGGATTCCAGCGGGTGCTGGATTAAAGGTTCAGGAGAGTCCCTTTGCTGGAAAAATGAGGAGTACAAGGTCGTAAGGAGGTCACGAGTGGTCGGCGGCTTCAAGAATTTGACCATGATATTGCCTGGGTGAAGATCGGAGTGTACAAAGTTGTCCAACAGGAGCATGTTCTACAGCACAGTAAGTAAATGAAAGCCACGAGAGAGGTCACGGACCAAGAATGCATCCAGTCCGACGGTAGCCAACTGCTCATCAAATGGGCCTCCCCCGTTTTTCAAGAAATATTCCATGGGCAAAGCATTTTCGTATTCCTCGACGAGTAAGTCGGCAGTCGAGAACGTCTTTAAAGGACGGGGGAATGACACGGGAACATTTCTCGGAGCAAAGTTGTTCTCAAATATGAGCAAATTTTCCGCCTCAATTCTGAGGTCAAGTTGTTGACGCATCATTTTACCAAAGACGTTGACCTCCTCTGGGAGTGAGATCCACTGCATGCCCGGGAAAAGTGTAACGATATGTGCAAAGAATGACATGATGGATAGGTCACGCGCAATGTCCTTGGCAACGCGAGGATGTAGGACTTTGATAGCGACGGATGCGGTAGGCACTGAGGGTGGAGGGTCTTGCAGAATAACGGGGGCTAGTGAACCCGCGGGTGATTTGGTATGACGTTTTGGACCAAGGTAAGAAGGTGGTATAAGGTCATGCTTGAGAGTTTCCCGGTAGACCTATGCACAGTGAGTCCGCTAGTGCATACAGAAGCCCACGCTGAACCTACCTGTGCAATGGCACCGACTCCTATCGGATTCTCATCAAACACCTCAAATATCTCATCGAATGGCCGTGCAAGAGCCTTTTCGACGACCTCTTTGGTGTGCATCAGTGAATGTGGCTTGCCGCGTGAGTGTAAGGCCCCCATTTTCTCGCAAAGTAATGAAGGGAAGAGATCAGCACGCAATGCCGCCCATTGTGCGAGCTGAATAGTGAGAAAGTTGAGAAGAGTCAATGACAGTATGAAATAGATACCTTGATGAACGTTGGCCCAGCGGCCTGCATTCTCCTGACGAGAAATTTGTACCACCAAACAGCACCCCACCTGTCACCTTTATATTTACGCTCAGACTTCCCCACCAGAAGCATAGGCATGGTGATGATGACAGGTAAGAAGAGACAGAATAAGTGTGTGAACCTTCCTGCAGTCAACAGAGGCTCCCAGATGTGTTCCTGCAACAGAGATAATATCCGCGAGGTAATAGACATCTGGGGTTCGGCTGGTGATCCTATCATGGGGTCCTTGGTCGGTAAGGATAAGTCAGGCTTTGTACACGGAATAAGGGTCGGTGACGAAAAGATGGAAGCATTGTGAATCTGCTGGCCAGGGCTGAGATAAAGCGCGACGCCTCCAGTAACGGGAATTAGCCATGCAAGGTGAGACCACAGGCGTATGGGTGACCGGTTGCTTTTGAATGATTGTAAATTAGAAGGAGCAGTATGTTGTGATCGCTGGAAAGCATGGCGAATTGTCATCCCAGAGCCACGGCCGATACTCGGGGAGTAAGACAGTACGAGCAGCCGTAATTGTGAGGGAAGTATGTGGATATGGTGAGACTGCATCTTCCCTATGTCGACAGTGAGACGATACTAGTGTGCTGCTTTGGAGCGACACCGGTGACTGTTCTGCAAAGCAAATTCAATTTGGTGACTGCAATATTTTCGCAACGGACATGAACGACTCACCGTCATCGACTGGAAGGTTGAGCCGCGCAAACCAATGATTAGTGCTATGCACTCAAGCACAGTTGCCCTGTGGGTTCTAGAAAAACGGCTGAGGTCGAAGCGCCGATATCGAGCTAGCGACGTCACCTGCCGAGTCGCGATTTACTTACCGAATTAGTCCATTGGATAAATTATACTAACACAGGCCCCGGCTCGAAATTTCGATTTTATCTAATCTCTAACACTTCTTGACCTCTCGTGATGGCAGCGTTTCTGCAAACTGATTTGCCAGTCCTCCCTCTACTTTCAAGAGGAAAAGTTCGTGACGTTTACGCGACTTCATCGCCTGATCATCTATTGTTTATCGCAACCGACCGGATTTCGGTGTACGATGTTATCCTAAAAAGTGTTGGTGGATATCTGAACCCATGCTTATCTGACCTCAATACCTTTACGTTCTTCTTTTCTTAGGGTATCCCAGACAAGGGCCAACTCCTCACAAGTATCTCGTTATTCTGGTTCGAGAAGCTGAAGCATGTCATTCCTAACCATCTGGTCACTGTCAATATCGATGAGATGCCGGAAGAAGTTCGACAGTACCGCGAGCAACTCGAGGGCCGCACCATGCTTGTACGAAAGGCGAAGATAGTGCCCATGGAAGCGATCGTCAGAGGGTACATAACTGGTGAGCTGATTTGCTGTTTAAATAACTTCCTCGAGCCGCTCGGGTCACATCGTCAATAGGATCCGCCTGGGCAGAGTACCAAAAGTCACAAACGGTCTGCAGTATTCCAATACCAGAGGGGATGAAGGAATCCCAGAAGTTCCCGACACCTATCTTCACACCCTCGACCAAGGCTGAGCAAGGCGATCATGATGAGAACATCTCTCCTGAAAAAGGTACTGTTGTTGATGAAGCTCGTTCGAAGTCACTCACTCCCGCTACCTCAGCTGCTGAACTCATTGGTCAAGAACTGTTCGATCGTATCAAAACCGTCTCGTTGCAGCTTTATACGACCGCTGCTGAATATGCAGAGTCGTGTGGACTCATCCTCGCAGACACGAAGTTTGAATTCGGTCTTGTTCCCTCTACCTCTGGTGGAAAAGACGAGCTCATCCTTGTGGATGAAGTCCTCACTCCTGACTCTTCGCGATACTGGCCCCGAGACCAGTACGAGCCTGGCAAAGGCCAGCCGAGCTTTGATAAACAGTATGTCAGAAACGCATTAACTGCCGCCGGATACAGGAAAGGACTAGAGAGTGGACCAAATGGAAATGGCGAGGGATGGGGAATTAATGATACCGTCATTGAAGGAACGCGAGAAAGGTACAAAGAAGCGGAGCAAATGCTCAAGTCGCCACACTCTGAGCTTTAGACAACTAGGGGTCATTTTGGATTGAAAAACACAGGCCATTATTTATTTTACTGGACATGTCCCGTGAGGAGAGGCTGATTTAGCTAATCAAGAACTCCGGGCGCTATGGTTTTGACATGTCCTCAAACGTATGAAAGCGTTAACCCTAAGCGTGATTACAAATCAACTTGTAAGCGCCTAAGTATAGATCCACCTCAGAGTTCAGACACATGATGGACAAGATCTTCCTCCCTCACCTTCAAGCAATAGAACCACATGCACAGTTCACATTCAGGTCTCCTGTCATAGAATCATCCCTTGGGAGGAAGTACTACGCCAAAGTAGGGTCACTCAGTGAACGAGAGCAGTTTGTGGGAGAGGCAGAGTCGCTCAGAGCCATACACGATGCTGCACCAGGATTGGCCCCTCAGGTATTCGCAGCAGTCAACCCTGATGACTCTACCGCCGTATCCGGACGGCCTTATTTCCTGTCTGAGTATCGCGACATCACAAGTCTTGCTTCAAACCCCAAAGCAGGAGAGGAACTCGGCAGGAGGGTGGCCGCAGAGCTGCATGCGCACAAGAGTACTGAGGGCTTTGGATTTCATGTGCCCACCTTCTGCGGGGCAACACGACAAGAGAACGGCTGGCATCAAAGTTGGGAAGAATGCTACAGCGCCATGATCGGAAGTCTCCTGACAAAGCTCCGCGATAAAGGCAAGTTTTCAGAACTTTGCACCAAGGGGGACCAAGTAAGGACCAAGTAAGTGCATCAAAGTTTGTGACGAAAGTCAGCTGCTGGAGCAATCCAGAGTGATACCACACTTGCTTCGACCACTCAAAATTGAGCCGGTGCTGCTGCACGGTGATCTGTGGGTAAGCACCTCGTCGAGCATTCACATCTCCCTGCTAATATCAGCAGAGCGGCAATGCAGGCATAGATGGCTCGACAGGTCAACCCGTTATCTTTGATCCGTCATCTTACTATGGCCACAATGAAGCTGAGTGAGTAGCTCAACGAAGGTCGCAATTCCGTCTTATCATCACTATGTCGAGCCTAGTCTAGCAATTGCTCGGATCTTTGGCGGGTTTCCGCGCAGTTTCTTCGAAAAGTACCATGAACACCTGCCCAAGACTGAACCTGTGGATCAATATGAGCTCAGAGGGGACCTTTATGAGCTCTACCATTATCTAAATCACACCGTCCTGTTTGGAGTATGTTTGATTTTTGCCCTTACTAAGGTACAACCTGACCTATATGAAGAGTTCCTATGCAGGAAGTGCTTCGCACAAAATGGATGCGCTTCTCAGGGCTTGCCCTTGAGCTTAGATGCGTACATTCAACATAGGATGCTGAGAGTACATACGTATGCATCGTTATGACAATCTAGAATGCTACAAATTCCGGTGCTAGTGCTATGTGTAGAACCTACAGCCCTAACGCATCATGTGCACCAAGTAAGACAGGTCTAAGCTCTGCCTCCTCAACGACGTAGCAGCATAATAGGGCTGGTTTTGCGGCGGATAATTGGTGCTACGCTTTGGCCGCCGCTGGTGGTGACACAATCCGGGAAGCACCGGGCCGCTAATTGCATTGTCACTGTCAACCACCACTTGATGTTTTGAGAGTGCAGCTTTCTTCCTTCGCCGACAAGGGCCAGTGAGGCATTAGGATTTCCACTACGAGTAAACGAAAGGGTCGGAACACGAACCTCGTGCGCAGACCTGTGAAGACCCTTGCGTTGACCATGGACTTGGTGCCGCTGAGTTAATCTCATCTATTGTTCTCAGATACAAGCCGGGTACAAGCATTCATCATGCGGTGTATTTAAGTTGTGGGTTAGCACGACACATCTCGCCACATCACGTATCCACTAAAAGTACCCAGCTGCTGTTACTTTAAGCCCTCGTAAACTAGATCTCAACGACCAGTACCATGTCTCTCCATCGAACTGCCCGTGCGTTGAAGACAACATCGCGTCAGAGGAATGAAGCATCCCTCCGTGACGGTGCCTACACATCCAAGAACCAGACACCAACTCCGTGTCCAGGGACACTCGACATGGATGAAGCAACACTCCGCAAGCTCACCCGTGCAGCATTGCAAAAGCTGGCTAAAGTGTGTTTCACATTTCTTGTTCTGAATGCGACAGTTACCGACCTGACAATAGGAAAATAAGGTCAAGGCAAACATGAAGAGCAATTTGATCATCGAAGAGCTCGTAAAGCTCTGCAAGGTTGTTCCGCCATGGTAAGTGCCTTCGTGTTCAACGCTGTATGTTGCCTGATGATCGCTCAGCCAAGATGAAGAAAACGAAGAGCCTGCGAGGAAGAAGTCCAGAACTAGCCTACCTGACCGAACACCTTCCCAGTCACCACGACAAGTACGGAAGGAGAGTCCCCCAGTTGCTGCTCCCCCTACACAAATCATGGACGTAAACATGGCCGCACCCATGGACACAAGTCGTGAGCCTTATGTGCGCTTCACAGCTCAGCTAAACTAACAATTTGCCAGTTGATCGCGCCATCGTTCCGGAAGCTCCAAAGTCTGTGTTGACAGCACAAAATATTGCTCCGCCTATAGCAACTGGGGGTTTTGCCGATGTCGCGGCTGAAAATGCAGGGGCATCGCAGGGCCCTTCGCCAATACTAGAAAGCCATACGATGCGCAATGCTCCAAATGAGGACGACATCAGTGACTCGGGTTCCGATTTGTCCTATGCAAGTAAGAACGGTCTCTACAACTCCCCTGTCAGCTCGCGCGCAGGATCGCCATCGCTTGAAGAACCAATGATGCTTGAGCGAGCGGTGAAAATCATGAACCAGATCACAGCCGACGATCAGCGTATTCTCGCCCAGATCGCCGCTCTACGCGAGAGAGCGGCAACACTGAGAGAGCAGGCGAAGAAGGCAAGGGACGTCGTGCGCGCCGAGCAGGGGCGACGTGTGAGATTGGAGGCGTACTTCACGTACTGGAGAGAGATTGCACCTGAATGGCCGAAAGAATGGATATACGAAGAAGGCGAGAAAAATCGAAGCTGTAACGAGCAAGCTCTGGGGGTTAGGACACCACCGTATGTGCTCTGCCATCCTTTCGCTTACTTAAATTCCTAACCATCTCGTTTGTAGACCGCCTTCCACAGGCCCAGTAGGCTCATACACCTTGTCCTCCGAGAAAAAAGACCGTGATATAGACATGTTGTGAGTTTCTTCCATAGTTTCTTCATTCCACTCAGCTGATGATGAGTATCAGGGCCGCGCGCATAGAAGCTTATAAGAAGGGGACTGGAGTAGCTGCCCCTCCTGCAGGGATTGATAAGCCAGGCGAATGCGCCGATCGTCTGCCTTCACCACAGTCCAGCACTAGTGGAAGAGTGGCAAAGCGGAAATCTCGCACCTGAAACATTCATGATTGCCTCTTCGACCTTAGAGATGTTACTTTCTCCTCGATTCATGTACATGTCTGTAATACTTATATTGTTATAATTGGAGCAGTAATCTAGCACTGCGCCTGTTCCTTTGATAACCGGTTGTTCTAGAAAAGGAATTGAGAACACCGTTACATGGTGCCCGTCATCTCGTTGCAAAGAGTCAGGAAGACAAGCAAGCTGTGAAGAGCTGGCAGGTGAGGGAACGAGGGCTATTTCTAGCTGCTCCGGTTCATTTAAGGATTCCTGAAAGTACCAAGGGAAACAAAGGAGAGTTGCAAAGAGCTTGATAGGTGGCAATAAACATCGTCCATTCGGAAGCTGTCCGAGGTTTTCATATTTCTGGGCACCATTGTTCAGAACGTTCAGGTTTCAGTCAAAGGCACTGTCCATGTTCATGTGAGTTAGTACGTATAGGTAGGAGAACAAGGCACGTGATGCGACGCGTCCTTGACGCGTCACACGTCACTAAAGCGCTCTCATCTAAATTGCGTCTCCTAGTCTAGTTTTCAATGAGCTTGTGCAAATGCTGATTGAAGATGGGCCATAGTGCAGCTGCAGAGACGGGATTGTAAAACTACTCTCAGAGTCTGTTGCGACAAGCTTGCGGTGGCTGTGCACCAATAATATTCAAGTATAAAGCTGTGGCTTCTTTTCATCTTTGTACGTCGTAAGCACGAACTTGACAAGACTCTTCATTTACTTCGTCCCATCATTTCATTGTCATGGCCCCTCGTCGACAAGCTGCGCCGGAAGGAAGCATGCCTCCTCCAAGCCGACAATCAAGCCCCGGCGGTGAAGAAATCGACGAGGTGGATCTGTTTGCAGTCATTGTCGATGATCTCTACAGTAAACTCATACGCACGCGATACGTTTCAGACCCCATTCTTTGATAACGTGGATGAGTTGCAGCAACACGTAGGTATTCTTAATGCGAATATCATCGGTTTGGAACTCTCAACTTGTATAGGGCATAAACGTCCAAGACATCTTGAAACTCAAGGTAAATCACCCGGTATATGCGCATCGCATCAGGCTGATGAGGTTTTAGAGTGCTGCCATTAATACCGTATCTGGAGTAGTGATGACTACGCGTCGTCAACTCCTGAAAATCAAGGTTCGCGCCATTCTAGTGGAATACATCCATCTCATGAATTTTCTGCGCAGGGCATGTCGGAAGCCAAGGTTGAGAAGATTAAAGTGCGCATATACTGGTATCAGTAGTCGTCCTCCACTCCCTGACATTCACATAAGGAGGCGGCCCATAAAATCACGGTAGTCACCAGCCGTCGCCAATATCTTCCATTGTTGATCACCCTCACAGGGGTCTTCCTTTGCAACTGGTATTGAAGTCCAGGATCGACGAAAGCGCGTGCTTGTCATTAGTACTGGAAGCAAGTCAGTAGACACGATCTTGGGTGGTGAGTATATACATACATTATGACAGAGATTGCACTTATTGTAGCTTTTAGGCGGGCTGATGTCGCAATCGATCTCTGAAGGTATTTAGCTCCTTCCGGTTTTTGGTCTTTAGCACTACACAGTTACTTTAACTAGTTTATGGCGAATTTCGCACTGGAAAGACACAACTGGCACACACGATGTCTGTAGTCGCACAACTCCCTCCAGAGATGGGCGGGGCTTCGGGCAAGGTGAGCAAGTCTTCTTCTGCGATCAAGTCGACTAAGAGCAATAGGTCGCATATATCGACACCGAGGGTGCGTGGTGGTATTTCTGTTAAGTGGCGTCATACCACTCATTATCCTGTCATTTCAGGAACATTCAGACCAGACCGCATCAGGTCTATCGCGGACCGCTTTGGGGTGGACGGGAATATGGCACTTGAAAATATTCTTTATGGTATTTTTCTCACTGTATACCTCCCAGCATTGAAATATAGTAGTCGCAGCACGTGCCTTCAACAGCGAACACCAGGTCACCTTTCTCCACTTCCATATTCTTCATCACTGATATGTTACAGATGGAGCTTATCAGCGAATGTTCCATGCGTTTTGCGGAGGACAAAGACTTCCGCCTCTTGGTGAGAGCAAGTGCGGGTTTCGTTATATTTGAAGTCGCTCACTCAATTAGATCGTGGACTCCATCATGGCTCTCTTTCGCGTCGATTTTTCTGGTCGCGGCGAACTCAGCGAGAGGCAACAGAAGGCAGGCGTCTCTAAGCTTGCGTTGTCCGATAACTCATTACAATATAGCTGGCACAAGTGGGCACGATAACTCCTGGTAATATTTGCTGACGCGATACGTTCACATCAGATGCTGTCAAAGCTCACCAAGCTCACTGAAGAATTCAATGTTCGGTAACCATTGTCACCTGTCTTACAAGACTGATGTCTCTTGCAGATTGCTGTGTTGATCACCAACCAAGTGCAATGTATACATTCTGCTGGTTTTACTTCGGGAATATAAGCTCATCTTCTTGATGTTCAGCTGACCCAGGAGCAACTATGACGTTCGTGGCTGGTGGAGCTCTCAAGCCTATCGGCGGACATATATTATCTCACTCCTCAGCTACACGGATGTTCCTACGCAAAGGCAAGTCATTGATGCCTACCGCAGGTTATGGTGTCATCTGGTTGTGGAGAGTATCCTGGGCCGAGAGCGAATATTCTGTTCTAACATTATTCACCTTACCTCCAGGACGTGCTGAAGAACGTGTCGCGAAGCTAGTGGATAGCCCTGACCGCCCTGAAAGTGAAGCTTCATACAAGCTGGACGAAGGCGGATGGACCGACGTGTGATGCTACCCTTCGCGCTCAATAACTGCTCTGGACTCTGGCTCAACACCTTATTAGTGTACCCTCAAACGAACGCTGTTCCGATCCACCTTGTACTCTCCTTTGCGTGTACTGCTGCAGATACCCTGCTGAAATCCAGACGTTCTGTCAAACTTTTCGTTGTTCCTATCCTTGCGTTAAGCTAGGATATAAATATGGTCCATGGTTGACGGCATTCTTGTGAGAAATATGCAGCTATCTCCTGCGACCGTTGCATGCGGTCCAACTTCCTGATAAGTACATTGATCTCGTGCTTCAATCTTAATGATCAGGGGAAAGGTATAAATTTCAGCAGCATTGTCCTCCAGGTACGTCCTTTGAGCATTCCCTTCGAAATGCTGTCTTTTGTCAGCCTTGCAGTCGTGGTATCTGTGGCTCAGGCTGAATTCTCATCCCCATGGATCTTGTCCACATACCCAAACCTTGAGGCATGTGTTGGCCTTCCACTGCAGTACTCCTGCGAGAACACAACGGTCCTGACGAATTCATGCTGTAATGTCGTACAAGGCGGGCTCGTGCTACAGACGCAGTACTGGGATACATATACTGGTCTTGAAAACCAGGGTCAACTGCTTCCTACAGGCAGCTGGGGTATTCACGGCTTATGGCCGGATAACTGTGATGGGTTATTCATATTTTTGATAGAAGTAATGATCCCTGACGAGTTACCTTCCTCTGAATAGCTCGTACGAACAGTACTGCGACCTCAGCAGGCAGTATGACCCTAACCCATCACCATCAACCTTGCCCGACGGAACCCAAGTTCCTCCTTACAGTGGACCAAGCGTTAGAACGTTCATCGAGGAGTTTGGTCGTTTCGACTTGCTGAAGTACAGTATGTGGAACGATATTCGTCTTCTGATGTGTATAACCCAACATCCTTTGCAGTGGGCACCTTCTGGGTCAACCAGGGGGCGTCAAACGAGGACTTTTGGGCTCACGAGGTGAGGCGCGCGCTTTCCTGGGAAACCTATTGACGAACCTGTGGCCAGTTCTCGAAGCATGCTACTTGCACATCCACGTTTGATGTTGCTTGCTATGAGCCTGGGTACAAGGAACATCAGGAACTCGTGAATTTCTACGAAACTGTCACCAAGGTCTTCCAGATGTATCCAACCTACAATATGCTCGCTGCGTAAGTTACTTGCGCTCCTCCACCACAGCTGACGTACTTTCGTGATAACAGTGTAGGGATTCTTCCGTCCAATACAACGACATACACTCTCGCCCAGATCACGAACGCCCTTTACTCCCAGACTGGTGCTGTACCATATCTGGGCTGTTATGGTAATGGCACTATTCTGGACGAGGTCTGGTACTTCCACCATGTTCTTGGCACAGTACGTCTCGTTGATATGATCATGTCACGAGTTGTTTAACCCTATCTTCCAGGAGCAATATGGCCATTTCAAAACCCTAAACTCCACCACTTCATCGAGCTGTGCAGAATCTGGAATCTGGTATTATGAGCGGACACCAGGATCTGAGCGTGTAGTTTCGTAATAAGTCAAAATTTTTATTCAGTAGAAAGTTCAAGTTAACTTGTAACGCGTTCAAAAGTTTAAAACTGAGTGATAGGATGCGTCAGTCACGTGACACGCGCGACGCGACACGTCTACAAATAGATGACAACAACATGAGCCAAAAACGGTGTTCACCCTGAATTTCGGTTGAGTTTTGTTATCCCCGGAAAGCAAACAGCCCATCTTCAGTCGACGCTAACTACCTTTAAAACTCAACCTTTTACCGCACTCATTCATGACACTTTCACTGCAACTTGACGCGGCTTTTGGAGAGCCCAGCACACGAAAGGCACTTTCTGACATTTCTTTGGCAGTAGCCAAATCTAAAAAGATAGTCATTGTCACTGGGGCAGGCATTTCATGTTCATGTGGCATTCCGGTGAGTCCTCACCACTTGCAAGAAACGTGTGGCCTGACATGTCTCTTGGTGTAGGATTTCCGATCTTCGGATGGTCTGTATTCGCTCGTCAAGCAGCGGTACCCGGACGTTGTCCTCAAAGGGCGTGACCTCTTCGACGCATCCCTGTTCCGTGACCCCGCGTCGACATCCGTCTTTTATACATTTATATCACAGCTCAAACGTTCCATCGATGCTGCGACTCCTGCACCCACCCACCGATTCATTCAAACCCTGGATGCGAAACAAAAATTATTACGCTCGTACACACAGAACATTGACGGTCTAGAAGAGCGCGTGGGCTTGTGTGGGAGTTCCAGCCAACAAGCGAAGACTACTGCTACTGGGAAACGAAAAGCGAAGCTTAAGGTCAAGGAAGTAAGGAACGTACAACTGCACGGTGACATTCACCGTGTGCGATGTACTTTCTGTTCAGCTGAGATGCCTTGCACCGAAGAGCATCTGTATGCATTCGAGACCGGAAAGCCTCCGGACTGCCCAGAATGTACCTCACGATGTAAGTCGCGCTCTGGTGTTGACTTCGTGCTGAGCTGAATGTCTGATAGCGGAGGCACGAATCGCTCGTTCTGCGCGTGCACTCAAAATTGGGACCCTTCGTCCGGCTATCGTACTTTATGACGAACCTCACCCGCTTGGGGACGACATAGGCACCATTCAAACGTCAGACATGGCCCGCAAGCCAGATATGCTCATTATTATGGGTACTTCGCTTAAGGTTCACGGTCTCAAGAAACTCGTCAAGGACTTTGCGAAGGCCGTGCACGCCACTGGGACTGGAACTACACCTAATGGCTCTCCCAAGGTGCAAAAGAATTGGCAGGGAAAAGTTGTTTTCGTGAATAAGACGCCGCCTGGCAGCGAGTGGTCCGACGTCATTGATTACCACGTCGCTGGGGAGACCGATGAATGGGTCGAGAAGGTCTTGGAAGACTGGAAGAAGATGCGGCCATCAGATTGGGAGATACAACAGACGCTTGACAAAACTGGCGAGTCCGGTGGATTCAAAGTCGTCAAAGATGCAGCTACCAAAACGAAGGGCAAAGGTAAGGGTTGGCTTGGTTTTCGCTTTCCTTGCGCCGCTCATTTTCATTCGATAGCTACATCCAAGCGCAATCCGGAACTCGAGAATGTGCCACCAGGGGATCCATTTATTTCCCGACCGGTTTCGCCATCTAAAAAACCCATTAGTAGTGCTCCGTCATCGCCAAGCAAGAGACGGCAGTCTGCGTCACACTATTCTGACGTAGAGTCGAGCCCGCGCAAGAAGCGCGATGTTGCCAGAATCGCGGATGATATGCAAAAGATGGACATGTCAGACAGGTGCCTCTTATTTACGGATGCGACGAATGCAATCAAGAAGGCGGGAGGAGACGACTTGGTAATGGGGAAACTGGAACCATCGAAAGCAAAGGTACGCAAAGCGCGCACACCCGCGGTCTCCAAGGAGGGCAATCCTCGATCTCGAAGCGTTGCCAAATCAAGACCAGATGTGTGGGTGGAGATCGTGCAGAAGGCGTAGTATTTCATATGCATAAGTTAATATTGTATAATATACCTCTGCGCTGTCGATACCAGTATGGTGGTTCTATATTGCAAAGCTCGTTTTAAGTGCTGGCGTAGATGATAGGAAAATGGGTCAAGATACAAACCGAAGCAAAGCGAAAGACGGAGAAAACCCGGGAAGAGGATTCAACAAGACACTGTCATTCGCTAATAAGCTCGGAGACACTCCAATCCTCAAAACTTCCGTCAGGTAGATAACGTCGGATGATGAGAGGAATTTTTCGCTGCGAGAGCTCCTTGATTGCAATTTGCAGAGCGTCTGTCTCGCCGTCCAAGGGAACGAGTACTGGGGCATTCATGCTTCGGGGCAGTGACAATCCCACGTAAGATTAAACGTATGCAAGATGCAAAGACCTCTCACCTGATCTGTAGCGCTCTCGTCCCCAATATTCGCGCTCGTTCGTACTTGGTCAAGTAAGGCGTTGTTACTCTGACCTTATTTGCCTGTCTCTCGCCTTGGATGCCTGCGGGTGCTTGCTGAGATTGCGCGCCCTCATCTCCGTTTACCATCTCCTGGTCATGGTCTGCGCCATTGATTCCATTCACGTGTGAGACTTCACCACCGGCATCGTCCCCCTCCGCCCCTTCACCCTCCTGTTCTTGTGTAGCAAGAAGATCGTAACCATCGTCCTAAACAATACGCAGTGTCAAAATCTCGATCGCAGAATGATTCGCCAGGTACGCACGAAGGCACCGGGGTCATTGAAGCTAGGATTAACATGTCAGAAGATCCTTGTGGATGACTTTGGAATCAAAACATACCCGGGACCCTCGTAGTCAAAGTCATCGCCGCCTCCGCCTCCGCCTCCATATCCATCGTCAGACATCCTGGACTGAGTCTAAGGTGGTGAACGAAGCTGGTTGTTTGATCCTGATGGACAGGTCCTAAGTTCTGCAAAACTGGTGAAGACAGGCTTACATAATCGACGACTTCTATTCTTCCAAACTTCGATTCTCGTCAAAACTTGTTGAAATGTCACTCCGCCAATCACTCGTGATACCGCTGATGTCCAAGGGACCTTGTGCTCTCTTTGATAGATTGTGTGGTATCATGTGGTAGCCTTCAAAGCATCTCTGCACAAGTACGTACCTTAATGTATACGGTTTCAGCCATGCAAGCTACGTCCTGGGCCCAAAGGTTGGGAAAAGATATTTGTGAATGGCGTCATTCGAACACTGCGTATTTCCCCAATCTCTTCTCACTTCTTCTCTAACTTGGAATGGTGCGCTGATCCTGATTGATTCGATATCGCCCGATTCTAATATATGAACCTGTAGTTCCGGGACATGTTGCTGAAGCGCTGACGACCGAGCATCCGTAGCCATGTCACAGAGGGCAAACTCATCGTCATCAAATGCAACACACTGAACCGGCGGGGTAGATGGATAGCGGCGGACTTGAGCTATGTGCCTAGGGTAAGCTTCGCTGATAGTCCACAAGCTCTCATGTACATGAATATGTCAGATCTTGTACATTCCTGGTGTTATTCCGACGGCTGATCGATGAAATGATTATCGTGTCCCCTAGAATGGTGAACGTAAAGACAGCTTTCTCCATCCTAGGCGTCACAGATTCTTGTCCAGGCCCAGATCAGTGTTTCTTTTGCAATCCATCAATCGGATAAAATGTTTAGATGTAGTTTGATTTTCGTTCTAAACTGCATGTGAGCCGATCAGAAATGACCATTCCGGACATCGTCTTGTTTCTTACCTAGGTTCACAGCTGGAGAGCAATAGCAAACAAGGAAAACTTATTTCCCAAATATTTTTGTTTTACACACTGTGGAACCACGAAACGTCCTAATAAGTTGGGTTAGGTAGACTGCCCACGCGCACAAGAATTGTTCTCCTCATTGCAACTATCACTGACACAATCCCTTATACCTGATTCTTACCAGACATGCCACACCGCACCCAGGCCCGAACTTGGGGTACTCGTTTTGACACATTACTCTCCTCTCCTTCTACCCAATTAGACGACGCTAATGACATCCCTCAAGACAGCCCCTTGATCGCTAACGAGGCCTGTGACGACCCTAAGAAGTCGGACAGGACCGTTCATGACGCCAGCATTTTCATCGGAAGGTACGTTATATAAATACGAAATAACTCGTGCTCATCATACATCCCTCAAGTCTACCAACTAATATCGAGCATTTGGAGCTAGCTCGCATGCTCTCTGACCACCTTTCTGGTCATCCAGAGGTCCAGACCGTTAAAGTCGTCCGCGACTCAAAGGGCGGCACTTGCGCATTTATCCAGTGTCAGGTCCGTCTTTGCTATCACAGGTTCTCAATGTATTCACAATCCTGCACTCCACAGGACGCTGAGACAGCCGCTACACTTATCACAAATTTGCATTCATCTGCCCCTAAACACTTTATGGGCCGTTGTTTACGCTATGAGCCCGCACGAGCCTTGAGAACGCTAATTGTATCCTACCGGTGAGTTCCAACAGAGTTGCGTCCCCACCGGTGCATATATGCGCGTGTTTAACGCGCATATATGTACTTGTAATTAGTATTCCCGCATCTGACACTGTTTCAAGTGCACCGCGACAATTTACCCCTTCGTCGGACATTGAAACAGGCTTTGGCGACTTTCCGGACGGTAACCTAGTTGAGATCGACTTGCCTTGGGCGATGAAATTATTCAGAGTCCCAGGCGTCCGGTAATTTTTGTTCTTCAGTGATCATCGTTGTCCGCCAAGTTAATGGAAGTGAAATCGACAGGCACCTGTCGGTCCTGTACAACTCGGAAGCGCGTGCTGCAGCCGAGAATGAAGGCATTCTACCTCTCGGCGATCGCGAAGCGGATGATTCTGGGGCATATTTTCACCCCCTGCTTTACAACGCCGAGGTACTTTATGATCTAGTTTGTGACGCACGTGGTTTCTTACTCGACTTACCCTAGACCCTGAGGAAGATTTCAACCGTTTTCGGGGGCATTGAGCATTTTGTCCCCCACGAATTCGAATCAGGTGATCAACAAGAATACCCTCCTCCACACGATGCGCCCCGCTCTACAGAGATGGACACAGGGTGCTGGGAGATAAAATGGCGCCACCGCGATGACTGCGTTAGCGCTCTGATAGTGAGTTTATGGCGCTATTCAATCACGTATATTGACATGCAAGTACTAGACTCTGCGCCGAGTCCCTCACCTGACCGTGACTTGGGCTCACCATCCAGTTCAACGGCGCCAGTCAATACCCGTGCATGGTAACCATCATCATTGGCAAACTCAAGCTATTAGTTCTACACATGCGGTGCCATCGCGATTACCAGTACCGAACCGGGTTTCGTCCGACGAGTTGGATGCACTTGTTCCCCATCCTACTGACGTAGAAAAGACTGCATCGTCAGTTAGCCTTTGGGGCAAATTGTCAAATTCGAACCGTGCGCCTACTCCGTTGTGCGATATAACCTGGACCTCGCAGAATGGCCTATTTGATATGAGCACGTCACCGAAGCGACCTCGGGCTCTGTCCTTAGATCAGAAGCCATTAGGTGTGGACTCGCCTGGAAAGCTCTTCCACCTTATCTCTAAGGCGGTTCCTAATCAAGGAACGAGGAGGTCCTGGAGCGACCGAATGGAAGCAGGCGACGAAAACTCAAGGCTAGTTATTACCTTCCCTTGCGGTGATTTTTTATTAAGAGCTACTTATTCTGGCAGCCTAACGCCGTTGCCTTCGATGATAGGGATTTCAGAGATTTCAAGCTCCCCCCCGCAGGTCAATACGCAGGTCGACCGGGAGGAATTTAACGATACCGACATTGGCATTCATATGACCCCTGAGTTAGGAACCTCACCTGTTACCCCGAAAATGCCAGGGCCTTTAATACCTCACACTCCCACTACCGGAAGCTACCTAGGTGACATCCAGTCCAGATCTCTACCTGAGTTCGCTGCGGGGGGCATCCCACCAAAGCGCGAAGGTCCATTGGATCCCAATACTATCTTCGTCGGAGGATTAGATATGTATGGACCAAACTCCTGGGACGAAGAACGCGTCCGCAGTTTGTTCTCAAGGTATGGCGATGTAGAGGGCGTGAAAGTGATCCGTCCAGGTAGGCTTTGAGTGTTGTCATCCTCCCTCACTCATGTTTTATCTTGTAGTTAACAAGCGTTCCGCATTTGCCTTTGTAAGGTTCATCAACAAGGAATCTTCCACTCGAGCTATTAGTCAAGAGGTATGCTCTAGGGTCATCCACTCTGATTCTTTGGCTGATACATTTACCAAGCACAACCGAATCATCGACGGGCGACCTATTCGTGTCCAACTCCGTGACTGGAATCCTCAGCATCGCGGTATCTGGAAACCCCACCGTAATCACTGGCCCAACTCTGAGACCAATATCGTCGGTCGTGACTCAGAACCGTCCCTTGTCTCCAGAGACGATTTCCGTGTTGACCCAAGCCTCCAACGACTGAGTATGATCGCCACCCTGGAAGATAGGCTGCAAGAATTCAACGTCGGGGAGGAGACAGTCGCAAAGGCTGGAGCGCCCAACGTCGAGCAGTCAGAAGACAAGCTTGATGTCTCCTGTAGTCCTCTGCAACCATCCGCTTCAGTTGCAGATGATGCGGTGACTATCAAATTGGGCGACGTTGTCTCACCTCCACCTACTTGCGTAACACCTCCTGGCATTACACAAACGCCGGTGACATCCGCCTCCCCACTTGCCTACCCGATGCCGACAATAGGATACTATCATCCTCAAGGATGGGTAACTGGATTCCCCCCTTATCCAATGCAGTATATGGGGGCGTACCCTGGATATCCCCTCCTTCCACCTATGAGCCAATCAATTTCGCCGGCTACTGATACTCACGGAACACCTTCAGCAACTCCTGCCCCGTTCATTCCTCCAGGCGCCATGTATGCTGTGCGTTCATTATAACTAAGTCCTCTGTACTGCAACGCTGACGTGTTTTTCAAGCCATTCATTCCGTATCATCCGTATCCTGCGAGAACTCCCGTGCGAGAGCAATGCCAAGAGCAGATCCCCGGCCCAACGCAAGCGCCACTGATTCCTACTGGATTCATTCACGGAGACCAGGGTATACTAGTCCCTGTTTATCCTCCAGATGCTCTGAATCAATACATGTCCGGCGTTCAAGGTGAACAAGCTTCTGCCTCTCCAGGCACTCCTCCTCCGCACCCAACTGAACCTCCTAATGCATGGCGACCGTATCTTCCACCTGCATTTACACCTCACATGTCGGTGCCACCGGCGACCCAACATCCAGGCACAGTACCTTTTCCGATGATGGGTCCACAGGGTTGGTTGCCAAATCAGGCCGCGTTCGGTATGCATCAGCACAGGCAATCCCCAACAAACGTTCCTCTGGGTTCCAATGGTGCGCCTATGCAGCCGATGTTCGAGCAGCGCGGCGCACCTTTCCGACGTCAGTATCGCAGGGGCAATCACATCCATATTAAGAATGGAGGTCGCGGTCAGCCTGGTCGTTCCGCTCGTGGTTCGTTTGCGCCCAATGGAGCAATAATGAACGCTCACTCCAGTGCAGGACCTGCTCATTTTACTGGCTCCCAGCAAGCCGTGCAGAATGCTTCCGAGTGGAGCCAACAGTGATCCCGCCGACCACACTGACATTTTGGCCAGTTGTACATAGTTTGATTTCTCTGTACATGAACATTTCGTTCCATCTTTCTTTTCTTCAGGTCAATTATTCTAATATATATATATTCGTCCCTTCATGCAAAATTCTTTTACAAACATAGGCGCGCGCCTCATCTTCAGTCATATTTCCATCATTTTCCACTCCTTAGTCACTGTCCTTACTGAATCTTTTATTCCTGTACCATCTATGTAATACTCGAGCACTCTGGGTCACAGATTTGACCCGAGAGTTCAAAAACGTTCGTCCTGATGTTAACCATTGATAAAAGTAACAATGCGTACACACTTGGCTCACACCGACTAAATACACGGGTTGTGTGATGAAATCACGATCCAATGCTATCCAGCTTATCCTTGACACATTTCACAGCAGAAACGACATCCGGCTTCGCCTTGCCATCCATGAGAGCCTCGTATATTCGATCCACCAATCGAACGAGGCTGCTGGAGTCATATTTTGCGGGTTC
The DNA here is from genome assembly GCA_029603245.1 of Rhizopogon salebrosus TDB-379. Lineage (NCBI taxonomy): Eukaryota > Fungi > Basidiomycota > Agaricomycetes > Boletales > Rhizopogonaceae > Rhizopogon > Rhizopogon salebrosus. The sequence continues at coordinate 258,780 of MU836971.1, read as the reverse complement.
CATCTCCAGGGCCTCGAGAGTATATTTGGCGATGTCTGGGAGTGCCTGGAGCGGTTCGTCCTCGCGGTAGAGGTTATTCCACCACATCGCCGACCATGCTCCTTTCAACAGCTTCCACCATTCCAACTCAGATATCATAAAGTCTGAGCTTCGATAGTTTTCCGCTGTATTCATCCGTATCAACGTGCCTGCAAGATAGTAGGGGTGGGTCTCGATAGGCTCCAACGAATTGGGCGAATAATTCTTCAAGTCGTTGGTGACGTGGTCCAGCAGAGATATGCATCGATCGATGTGACCTGCTTTATCTAACTTCTCTCGCCAATCGCTTTGCCCTGCCAGCGTGAAGATCAACTGCAGGTAGAGATAGTCACGTCCAAAATCAACAAGGGAATCTGATAATTCCTTAGGCTGCGGTGCGACGAATTCTGTTGCAGTGAGCAAAGCCAATGGGAGCCCCCTTAATAACCGCTTTCGGAATTCTCCTTTCTCGTTGTCAGCTATATAAACCAGTTCAAAACGGGCGTCAAATATAGCCCGAAGGGCTGCGTGACGAAGCCGAGATGGGTTATCTGCGTTCATGGAGAAGATGATCGAGCTAAGGTAATTGTCTCGTCTGGTTGGGCTTCCCAATCGCCGCATGGCGCTGAGTGCAAGCAGTGCATCTGCCATAGCGTCAAAGTTCCTTGCATTGGAAGTACGAAAGTGAGCCAGGAAGTCCACGAGCCAATCAAAGTCTTCTGGAGTACGTTGATCACCGTTCCAGTCGAAGACACCGTCCCAGATTAACGTAACATCGGTTGGCATTAAGAAGCCTGGGCAGCCTGTCACGATAGCGAGGCGCAACGCAACGCAAGCTTGGTCTGCGTGTTTCTCATCTAGAGTCATGGTGTACTGCTCGAAAGATGTTTTACAGTCCTCAAGACCCCAAGAAACAGCCAGACCCCGCCAATCGGACCGCGATGCCAAGGCCGCCCCATCTAAGTAGAGGTGATGACCATCCTGTTTCGGGACAGTTTCATCACATATGACATGATGCAAGGCTCTTCCGCATGCAAGAGCTCTTTGGCGTGCTGAACAACTGAGCTGGACACCGGCATAAAAGCAGGATTCAAACGTGCCCGTCAATCGCGAGAGTACGGTTGGCATGTCAAGTTCGGGGGCCCACCTGATGGTGGGCAGCAGCCAAGCGGCTGAACTGATCACCTCTGGATCTGTGGAAACTTCGAATATCCACCTCATCGACGGGGCCTCAGGTGCAGACGCAGGCGCCTCCTCATCCTCCTCAGCATCAGGCAGAGGCTGCACGTTCCCATTCTTATGCCAGATGCGCCGCCAAAGCCACCGGATCACCACCGAAATTGGGGTTTGGAAAGGACACTCCGGAGATTTCAAGGAAGCGACGAGGACGAAAGCGTAAAAAAGAATGCCGAATGCCGTCGACACGACGACGGTGACGGCCAGAGTTCCCTGCTGAGACCATACGAAGGCCGAGAGAGCAAGCCCAAATAAAAGGAGCGAGATTTGCAGTAAGACAGGGAATGATTGCAGCACAGCGTGAAAACCCCATGCTCCCAGCCCATCTAACTTTCGTTGTCTGTGCTTTCCACGATCCCCAAGGGAGCCATGAATATTGTTCGATTTATAATGGCTAAGCCATTGCTTGCCGAGAACAGCGCCGAAAGCAGCCAGAAGGCTGAATGATAATGCAACATATGCGAAGCCTTGAAACCATGTGGCATTGATCGAGTCCGTCACTGACCCGGTGAAAGATGCGATAGTAGTATTTGGGGACGTGTTCTGAACAATCTGCGATAACAAGATATTTGTGGAGTTGGGTTGCATGGCGATGATAAAAGCGGTGTTAATAGCAGAAAAAAGACCGGACTACAATGTCCCCTTAGTCAGATTTGAACGCTGCTCTTAGTTATTCAGGTGGTAGCTTACGAAAATGAGTACGATGTCCATGTCGCTGTTGTTCCGTTCTAAAAACTCGTCATCGTGTTCTTTGGCAACTTTACTGTAAGTCTCCCAGAACCTGGACCGTATGTCCTTCTCTCCTTTTTCCGCGATATTTGAGTCCTGCAATGTCTGGAGGATGTCCTGCAAAATTTTCTGCGTACTAATATTGAAATTGATCAGCCATTAGCCATCACATTAATGTGGATCATGTACTTGTTGTCATTGGAGAGCACACTTCGTTGAGATTGAGAAGGTATGGATAGATCTGGAGGCAGTGGAAAATCGTTCCGGGTATTCGGTGAGCCACTTGAAAAGCTCAGTGAGATGACATCCTTCAAAGCTAAATCCTCACTCACGAATGGCTCCTGTCATCTAACGTGTCACTTGGGCTTGTAGGCCTCATTGACTCGTTGTTGGCGGCCAAGTAGAGTGGAATATATCTAAAAAGTCTAAGACTGTGATAGAGATCCAGAGGCTGCTAAGTGGGTTCCAAAAGCAGTCGGTACATATATATCTAGTGCTTCTTGTAGGAGTTCGGTAGTTCCAATAGGCTATAATGCGGTGCCTCGTCTGCTAATAAGGAGGCCCGGGGAAGACAGTCGTCCGTTTTTTTTAGGATCCCCAAAATACTGGCAGTGCTTAAGCGCTGGGCACGGTCACCTTATTGGCGCAGTCAAGCGCTCTACACATATACTCATGACGATTGGCATCACGGGAGCTTCGGAAAGACTGTGGAAAGTCGCCTCGCGTCTCCGATTGGTCCCCGAAGCTAGACCAGCGGCCATCCGTGTCAGTTGATAACAAACCTAATATACGACTGTACCTCAGTTCTCAGCGCGCAGTGCCAATTCAATCCAGTTGAGCCTCACCTAAGACGCTCGGCAGAGTCATACGCGCGCATTAATGCAGAGGAAGGCGCGCAGGAGCAAGGACTTCCCATCCTGCGCCACACTAGGCCAAAATCAAGCACGACCTATTTGCAAAAAGAAGTGTGCTGTTAAGTACGGTCGACTTGGGCTTGTAGGCCTCATTGACTCTCGTTCTTTCCGTGTTGGCGGCCGAGTAGAGGTAGAGTGGAGTTGTAAGGCCTGGTGGCTGGAGCCGCACTATCTAATCACACTCGTGGATTGTCAGTGGTCATATTACCTTGTACCTTTCTTTGTTCACGTTCGTTACCAATCTAATGTTTGTTTCCTCGATACGACAAGGCTGGGCGCAGCTGATTCCATGATTATAGGATATTGGATGGCGTCCTGGAAAACACAGGCGTGGCGGGGGACAAATAAACAGTTAGCATCCAGTCTCGATCGGGACCGGAACTTGCCAGATTAGCTCTTCCCCGATCCTCGCGGTTCGTTTACACCAAATGGAGCAATAACTCCAGTGCAGGCTCTCTTCACTCCCAGCAAGGCGTGCAGAGTGCTTTCGAGTGGAACCATTTTTGGCGGTGGTTGAGATGTTGGCCAAGTTTGATTTCTCTGTACACATGTTGAACATTTCTTTTTATCTCTCATTGAGTCATTATATAAGTCAATTATTCTAATATATAAATTTTCGTCCCTTTATCCACCCTAGATAGTAGAGCCATAAATGACATCCTTCCACAGATTCCAAGTCTTCAGTCATATTTCAGTTGTTCCTTGGCCATTTCCTATTCCTTAGTTCGTCAATGTCCTCACTGAATCTTTTGTTCCGAGCACTCTGAGTCACAGATTTGACCAGTTCGAAGACGTCCGTCCTCAATGGATCACAGTTATCCTACATTGATGTTATGATATCAAGTAATAATGTACACACTTGGCCCACACCAACTAAATACACGGAGTTGTGTAATGAAATCACGATCCAATGCTATCCAGCTTATCCTTGACACATTTCACGGCAGAAACGATCTCTGGCTTCGCCTTGCTATCCCTGAGAGCCTCGTATATCCGATCCACCAATCGAACGAGGCTACTGGAGTCATATTTTGCGGGTTCCATGTCCAGGGCCTCGAGAGTATATTTGGCGATGTCTGGGAGTGCCTGGAGCGGTTCGTCCTCGCGGTAGAGGTTATTCCACCACATCGCCGACCATGCTCCCTTCAACAGCTTCCACCATTCCAACTCAGATATTTCAAAGTCTGAGCTTCGATAGTTTTCCGCTGTGTTCATCCGTATCAACGTGCCTGCAAGATAGTAAGGGTGATTACCGATAGGCTCCGACGAACTAGGCGAATAATTCTTCAAGCTGCTGGTGACGTGGTCCAGAAGAGATATGCATCGATCGATGTGACCTGCTTCATCTAACTTCTCTCGCCAAGCACTTTGCCTTGCCAGCGTGAAGATCAACCGCAGGTAGAAGTATTCACGTCCAGGATTAAAAAGGGAATCTGGATCATCCGATGATTCTTCAAGCTGCGGTGCGACGAGTTTTGTCGTAGTAAGCAAAGCTGGTGGGAGTTCCTTTAATAACTGCTCTTGGAATTCTCCTTTCTCGTGGTCGGCTATATAGACCAGTTCAAAACGGGCGTCAAATATAGCCCGAAGGGCTGCGTGACGAAGCCGAGATGGGTTATCTGCGTCCATGGAAAAGATGATCGAGTCAAGGTAATTGTCTCGTTTGGTGATGCTTCCTAGTCGCCGCATGGCGCTGAGCGCAAGCAGCGCATCTGCCATAGCGTCAGGGTTCCTTGAATTGGATTTACGAAAGTGAACCAGGAAGTCCACGAGCCAATCGAAGTCTTCTGGAGTGCGTTTATCGCCGTTCCAGTCGAAGACACCGTCCCAGATTAACGCAACGTCGGTTGGCTTTATGAATCCTGGGCAGCCTGTCACGATAGCGAGGCGCAAGGCAACGCGTGCTTGGTCTTCATGCTTCTTATCTAGAGCTATAGTGTACTGCTCGAAAGATGTTTTACAGTGCTCAAGACCCCAAGGAAGAGCTAGGCCTTGCCAGTCGGACCACAACGCCAACGCCGCCTCATCCAAGCAGAGTTCATAATGTTTCGGGACAGTTTCGTCAATTACGACATGATGCAATGCTCTTCCGCATGCAAGAGCTCTTTGGCGTGCTGAACAACTGAGCTGGACACCGGCATGAAAGCAGGCTTTATATGTGTTCATCAATCGCGAGCATACCGTCGGCATGTCGAGTTCGGGGGCCCACTTGATGGTGGGTAGCAGCCAAGCGACTGAACTGATCACCTCTGGATCTGTGGAAGTTTCGAATATCCACTTCATCGACGGCGCCTCGGGTGCAGGTGCCTCCTCATCCTCCTCATCATCAGGCGGAGGCTGCACATTCCCATTCTTGTGCCAGATGCGCCGCCAAAGCCAACGAATCACTGATGAAACTGGGGTTTGAAAAGGACACTGCCGAGATTTCAAGGAAGCGACGAGGACGAAAGCGTAAAAAAGAACGCCGAACGCCGTCGACACGACGACAGTGATGGCTAGAGCCCCCTGCTGAGACCATACGAAGGCCGAGATGGCAAGCCCAAATAAAAGGAGCGAGATTTGAAGTAGGACAGGAAATGATTGCAGCACAGCGTGAAAGCCCCATGCTTCCAGCCCATTTAACTTTCGTTGTCTGTGCTTTCCACGATCCTCAAGGGAGCCATGAATCTTGTTCGATTTATAATGGCTAAGCCACTGCTTGCCGAGAACAGCGCCGAAAGCAGCCAGAAGGCTGAATGATAATGCAACATACGCGAAGCCCTGAAACCATGTGTCATTGGTCGAGTCCGTCACTGACCCGGTGAATGAGATAGTAGTATTTGGGGACGTGTTCTGAAGGAACTGCGACAGTAAGATGTTTGTGGAGTTGGGTTGCATGGCGATGATAAAAGCCGTGTTAATGGCAGAGAAAAGACCAGACTACAATATTCTCTTAGTCAGATTTGAACGCGCTGGAGTTATTCGATTAGCAGCTTACGAAAATGAGCACGATGTCCATGTCGCTGTTGTTCCGCTCTAAAAACTCGTCATCGTGTTCTTTGGCAACTTTACTGTAAGTCGCCCAGAACCTGGACCGTATGTCCTTCTCTCCTTTCTCCGCGATATTCGAGTCCTGCAATGTCCTGAGGATATCCTGCAAAATTTTCTGCGTACTAATATTGGAATTGATCAGCCATTAACCATTACATTAACGCAGATCATGTACTTGTTGTCATCGGGGGGCACACTTCGTTGGGATTGAGAAGGCGTCGATAGACCAGGAGGCAGTGAGAAATCATTCCGGGTATTCGATGAGCCACTTAAAAAAGCTCAGTGAGATGACATCCTTGAAGCTAAATCCTCGCTTACGAATGGCTCATGTCATCTGGTGTGTAACTTGGGCTTGTAGGTTGCCTCATTGCCTCGTTGGCGGTCAAGTAGAGTTGAATATGATATCTAAAGAACCCAAGAGCGCGATAGAGATCCAGAGGCTGCTAAGTGGATTCCAAAAGCAGTCGGCACATATATATCTAGTGCTTAGCAGTTCGGTAATTCCAATAGGCTATAATGCGGTGTCTCGTCTGCTAATAAGGAGGCCCGGGGAAGACAGTCGTCCGTTTTTTTAGGATCCCCAAGATACTGGCGGTGCTTAAGCGCTGGGCAGGGTCGCCTTTATTGGCACAGTCAAGCGCTCTACACATATATCATGGCGTTTGGCATCACGAGAACTTCGGAAAGACTCTGGAAAGTCGCGTCGCGTGCCCGATTGATCCCCGAAGCTAGACCAGCAAGCATCCGTGTCAGTTGATAACAAACTTATTATACGACTGTACCTCGGTTCTCAGCGCGCAGTGCCAATTCAATTCGGTTGAGCCTCACCTAAGGCGCTCGGCCGGGTCATGCACACGCGTTAATGCAGAGGAAGGCGCGCAGGGGCAAGGACTAGGCCAAAATCAAGCACGACCTATTTGCAGAAAGAAGTGCGCTGTCAAGTACGGTCAACCTTATTGCAAATAGCGATAAAGGATAAAACAAATGATATTTTGCTCATTGAAAGAGTACCATCACTCGTCCAATGCAAATATAACCAGTTCGCGAAGGGTCATATTGATGAGAAAGGTATGTATCGTGAGTAGAGAGATATCAACGAAAGAATGCCATGGTATTAAGGAGGGTGGGGTATGTACGTGAGAGATAGGATGATGTGGTCATGAATGGCTCGTCTGTACCATAGTGTCAGTTCTGTTCAGGGATGAACAAAATGGGTAACATGTACGCACGTATATGGTCGTGGACTCAATACAGATCATGATGATGCATACTTATGAGACAAATTAATGCCCAGAGGCCTTGATAGATAACGGATTAGGTGGGTGTAAAACGTAATTCCAGCGCTGTACACTGAAGGAACCAAGTCAGTACTGATTTGGATGAACCACGGTTAGTTCTGACCTTTTACAAACGGAAAGGAGTGAGTGGTGACAGAAACGGCTAAGGTGGCCTATTTCCCGAATACCAAGAAAGATACACACTGCCCACACCGACAATGTATACTTTGGCACGCACACGACACACCTGGTGAGGATCACGGGGTTAGCTTCCCGTACGATAAGATGACTGCGGAGGATATTCACAGTGTCTGCAACCTCCGCCTTATGGAAGTTAATCTGAAGATCGCCATTGGGCATCCTCGTGATTTGATCGACTTCGCCAAATGACTAAAATTAGAGCAATGTGTCAGTAACTATAAACTGAAGTTGAGGTATGATGTCAGACCTGGCACCACTTTTGAACGGCCTCAAGACGTCTCGTGTCATTCCGCGGGATACCACTGATGACCAATTTCTTCTTGGTGCTTCGCGACTGACTGCCTATCGACGACAAAGAGACTCTCGGAGTATGGCCTTTGCCACTGTAAACAACGCGCGGTCGCATAGTGTCTTGCTCTTCCACTAGAATATACGGGAGTACGCTATTTGGTGGCGCCTTCGCCTTCGGGGAGAAGCGTAACCGAATTGTGCTCGACTTCCGTGCCAAAGGGTTTGCAAAACCAGACGGTTGGGAGAGTTGTGGTTCAGATGCTGGTAACGAGAGCAACGTGGGAGACGAACGGAAACTCGTGTCGGACCTGAAAAGAGACAGTGAAGAAGTCACAGCCTTATGGGAACGTGACCTCAAAGAACCAAGGAATTGTGATTTTTGGGGCGTAGAAGGTACAGGAGATGTGCCATCCTCATACACGATATTGTTGGATTGGGTTGCATACGAGGAACTCGTCGTGGTCGAGGACATACTGGGCCGGGAAGAGCTACCTGGGGAGTCACGAGTACATGAGCGTGCCTCGCTGTCTGAGAGGGATGAGAAGTGTCCCAGCACACTCGGTCGCCACCGCCACGACGAAGAACTAGAAGGCACACATGGTTCTTCTGACCGAGGTTCATGCACAGGATGTGATGTCTGAAGGCTTAAAGAACGACTGTGATTGCAGGCATTACTTGCCCCCGAGTTGGAAGTAGCACGCGAGGACCGCTGAAACATTGACAGGCGCGAGGGGCTGCGAGATGTCGATGATACAGAGGGTGAGGTAGATCTAACTGACAGGTTGAGTTGACGCAGGGAACGAGAGGTATTAATAAGCCTTATGGTCGATCCATGACTTGTGGTATCTGCAAGCGCTGACGGGCCATGTGATCCCTTTGAAACATGAGGCGACCTATCTAGAACGCGTGATGAGTGACGCACCTTTACATGCGTGGGTTCCCCTGGAGGGGTGTATTCTTGCACGTCGTCGTCATTGACTACGACGTAATCGTGCATGCTACTGGCATCGTCCATGCTTCTACGAACAGCAGCAAAGTTGAGATGAGGGTAAGCCAAGTATGGATTACACTCGGTTCCAACGTTTTCCACATTAGCAGGATGATTCGGGATGTCTGGCTGCCGGACAGTGGAAGATTGAACCCGCAATTCCTCCAGCCATTTTGACAAGCGACTTGACCGGCGACGAAGTGTTCGGGTGGGGTGCTGGGTTGATGCGAAAATATCATCATCATCGACAACGGTGCGAATGGACGCGCCCATTCTGCCGACAGTTATGCCTGATGAGGTGGAAGCAGGTCTCTTGTCAGAAGGATTGTCTGGTGGGGAAAAGGTGGTGGGGATGACTTAAATATTAACAAGGGTGGCACGCGTCGTGTTATATGTTGAAAAAATTACATACTTGGATCCGTAAATGACCCTCGTGCAGGTTTATCGATGTCATGGACTGGCGTGCAGGCAAGGGACCTGGATAGGATAGCGGACGTGGATATGGAACCGAAAGAAGGTTGACGATCTTGCTCAACAGACTCCATCTGGCCTTAGAACGTGGCCAGGCCTCGCGATAGATGATCGAAATGAGGGGAGTCCACGGAAGTATAAAAAATACAGAAGTCAACGAGATGAGCTAGAAAGATGCCTGCAGAATGAATTTGATCAGAGGCGATATCAGTCGGACTCATGGAACAAAAGTAAGGAATAAAACGCGAGGCCAAGGCAAGAACTCGAACATGCTCACATTCATATAATCGGTTGGTTGAACGGGAACGTGGCAATTCTTACGAGACGCATTACCGAACCTTTCTTCCAGCCGGACTCCGAATCTTCGAAGTACGGCCCCAAAAAATTATTGAGAACAAAGGACTTGCAGGGCTGTTCCTCCGAGTCTGCATTCGCATGTAGGGGACGCGAGGCAAACCTAAGGCCGAAAGGGATTACTACGACAAAGGGCCAATCCACAGTTCACAACACTTGGGTTTGGACCCTTGATACAATAAGGGTTTCCGGGACGGAAACTCCTGACATGATGATATAAACCATACGTATAATAACCATTAGTATGTGGTGCTCAAAGTCTGTATTTCACCTTTTCGCTTTAGTTCGACAGGAGCCGACCAGGCTTTTGACAAAGTACGACTGGCGCCGAGAAAGATCGAATACGAAGGCAAGGAAATACCGGAGTTTGCGGGAGGTAAAGCGGCCCTTCAGGCGAAAAAAAAATTGCCACGCAGTTGGTAGAATACTTGTAAACTTTGTTTGTCAGGGTGCGCACTGCTTCAAATGTCATATGATCATTTGGACGATGTATGCATGTACATGTTTCTTTCTACGATCAACGAATTACATTCACCAGCATACGTTCTAGGGATACATCAACGGTATATGTATCGATACATGTTTGTGTGACACTTCCTGTATGGCATGCGTAAGAATCAGTAGAGATGGTCGAATGACATACCCGTGGAGACCTATCAAGCGCTGGAGTTGCTCACCAACGCATGCTCTACCGATGGCAGCGTTGATATGAGTTTCTCGACAATCGCACTAATAAGTTTCGCGGATGACGTCTTCTGATATCGTTGCAAAACTCCGAATGAACGAACTTCGCTAGCTTCGTCTTGTTGTCCGTCAGTAGCGCTTTGGTCTGTCGACTCGGCTGCATCCAGTAGTGTGACCAGCTCTGTGTCGATAGGCATACTACCAAGGAACGGCACCCCTTCCCGTCTGGCCATTTCTGCACCTCCACCCGTGGAAAACACATTGCTGAGCTCTCCGCAACAGGGGCATACATATCCACTCATGTTCTCGATAAGTCCCAGGACAGGAAGTGCGACAGCCCGAGTAAACGAGAGACATTTCATGGCATCTAGTAGTGCAACAGCCTGCGGAGTGGTGACAATGACAGCAGACAATCGTGAATGCACCGGTGCAAGATGTTCGAGGAGTGACAAGTGCTCGTCCGACGTTCCTAAATATCGATGTGAGCTCGAGATGATCTTCGCATACAACTTAACATCGAACCTGGAGGCGTATCCACGACGAGATAATCAAGATCTCCCCATCTAACATCACTCAGGAATTGCCTGATCATTGCATTCTTCTTCGGCCCTCTCCAAACTACGGAATCCCCTTTCTTCTTCAGTAAGAATCCAACGCTCATGCACGCAAGCCTGGGTTCACTATCCCCACGGGCATCTGCATACACAGGTACCCATCCATCGCTGCTCTGATGCACACCATGCCCATCCAAACCAAGCATGCGGGGTACTGACGGACCGGTAAGATCGACGTCAAGAATTCCGACTCGAGCGGTGGGAGAAGATGCATGGAGACTGAGCGCAAGTTGTACGGAGACAGAAGATTTGCCAACGCCACCTTTACCCGAGCACACTATGATTACATGTCGGACTGACTTGAGCCGTCGTGACACAGGTGTTTCTTGGATAGCCATGGTGGACGTTCCCGCGGACGAAGGGATGGATGAACAAAGTTGATTGGTCAACTGCTTGCATTGGCGATTACATAAGCCATAGTCTTTCGAAACCTCTGATCTTTGACGAGAATGCGGGGCAATTTGCGCCGCCGTAAACCCACCATCCACTACTTAATTTTTCCTGGAAGACGTGCCAAGAATGTTTCAGATGATGGTGGGTTCATCAGCGGCGTTTGTCTCCCAGACTCTCCCTCCTGAGATGCTTTGTGAGAGATGCGGTTCTATTAGTAGTGCAACCTGTCATGTAGTCTCCCCTACAGGGACTCCGGGAGATAGTTCACCCCTTCTCTATTTCCCCATGGCACGCTAGATCTTCTGGAACTTTCACTCGTCTGGTTATGCATGTTATTACATGCACCCATTTCTGCTCAGTCGTCATAAAGCAAAGTCGATAGGGATGGCCTGCATCAATGCACGGTGTTAATTGCGATGCGGCTGCAACATAAAAAAAAATGATAAAAAAAAATCGTTTGCAAGCGAGCAGTTGGCGAATATGTGTTAAATAGTATGGATTGTAATAGTCATGAAACATGGAGGGATATAAACTGACATGCGCACAAACGATGCCTTAGGATTTTCCGAGCATGAGCCGCCATAATGACACCTTGTTCCAACCCGCAGTATTTTGGTCCCTTTGTTTCTTCTGCTGCTCGACGGCCCAGTCATAAACTGTGTTTATTTGAGGATAGGCTTCATGGGTAAGTTGCAGTTGAGACTCAAAATGCTCGTGCTCCCCAGTTGTTCGTGCAACGTGAAGGTTTTCAAAGTTTTCCACCCTGAATTGGGTCAAAAGGAGGAACAAAGAGAACGGATGAAAACTTACAGCTCTTGTGTTGCTTTGTTCAATGCTATGAGGATACCAGCTAAAAATCCAGGGATGGAAGGAATGGTTCGACCCGTTGCGCGTTTGTAGGATGCATGTTGCTCGGACATGGTGAGGACATCCCCGATAACCACGAGTATCTGGTGTTTGTATTTCTCAGGGTTCTTCAAGTGAAATGTAAGTCGCTAATAATACTTTCCAGTCGGAGACGTATACCTTGAATACGGCGGCAGCGACGTGGCCAACGTCTTTTGAGTCCTTAGTTGTGGTTTAGAGCAGGATATAAAAACATCAAGGATGAACTTACAACCACCCCAAGTTTCGAGTCCTTTTTGAGCCCACGAGTCATCACAGCTACAGTGATAGAACCAATAAAACCATTATCGTAGTTATCTAGGAAGAATCCTGGGCGCATTATCCTGATACTATTAGTTAGTTACGTATCGAATTCGAAGGACGAATACCGACTCACGTCCATGGTAGACCCCTTGAACCGAGGCTCTGGACATGTCGCTCTGCAAGTACTTTGGCGCGACCTGACAGCTTCTGTGTCTCGTCGTTCTTCTCGCCACCCCGTTCAGAGGTAGAGTAAATGTATACTGACACCCCATATTCGAGCGCTAGATCTGCCATGAGCTGTTGTACTCCAGTATGAGTATGCGTGGGTATCAAGATCTTTGAAATGACGGCACCTTTCCCTGTCGCTCCTCTCCATCTGCATTTGCACCCAGTCCAGGGTATGCCAGGTAGCAGTATACACCCCATATTCCGCCTGAACTTTTTGCATCTTCGTAGACTTTCCGTATGGACTCTGCCGAATCAAGGTTTCCTTCGACGACTTGTACGTGTCTTTCTTGGACCAAGCTCTGCGCACTGGGGCTAGATGCTGATCTAGTGAGAGCCAATACTCGAAAGGGTATGTCATCAGAGTCCGCGGTAGGTCGAAGAGCCTCGATGACAGCTCGACCTTGTTTGCCCGTGGCACCTACCACTAGGATATGTTTTGACATTGTAACGATCAATTGCAGGATTCGCAACAGAGTCAAAGCATGGTCATAGTATTTAAGAATCGATGTTGATCAAGTTCGTGGGTACGTGCCGTAAGGGCAAGTGATCGCACTGCCCCTGTAGAAAGGGGTAGAAGTTACCATCGTTTCGTACGAAGGTTGATCTTCACCCAACATTCAAGTATCATGATGGCTTGATCGCGTCTAAGAATACATTTTGGACATCCCCGAATCTCGTATGTAAGCAACCAAAGACTTGTAGGAGATAATAGATGAAGTACACAAAGATCCTGGCAGTGCACTGTATGAAGAAAAGGGAAGAAATAATAAACTCTTCATACAATCCTGTCATCATTTATATTCAAACGGTATCCCTTGGCACTGAGTATCGACATTTCCATCTGTGGGGAGTCCCAGAATGGCCCAGGTATTGAAGGTTGGGTTAAACTATTACTCTGAACAGAGGTACCTTGGGTCATATTTGAATCCTCCTCCGACGGGTCAGCATAGAAATTTCGAATGTTGAGCACTAGACGACTCCCGAGAATTACCGTAACCGCAATAAGGACTGAATTCGTGATCTCCAGGTAAATCGCCTGAGCGAAAAAAAATGTAAGCAACGGGGGTTGAATCGTCAAGGACCACGTTACCGGAAGACTAAGATACAACGCCGTAGCAATCGCACACCCAGACATCTCGCTGAGACACGAAAGTTAAGTCAAAACGAATAAAACAACGTCATGATAACACTCACACAAAGAAGTAGATCGTATTGTACCTAACTAGTGTTGCCATCGTGCTGTGAAGTCTCTTTCCAGCTACGGTATATGTCGTCCTCATGTGTTTGAAGGCGACAAATAGAGCGAGAACGAAAAGTAGAAGTTCAAAACTAACAATCGGAAGGTATATGGCCGTGAAGCTCCTTCCGATGCTCGACGTTGCGCACATTTTGAGGAACCCAGGTATAGGTTCGTTCGTATATGTCAAAGAGTAATCGAAATTTATCGCCAGAACTGTGCAGGTGGCTGCAATTTCCATGGTAAAGCAAACTGCTGTGAAAGCCAGGATTCTTTTGGATTTGCGGTACATGGCGTATATGCGCAGTTGCATTATCACTGGAAACGCAAAAAGACTTTATGAGTACCCTCTCTGCGAGAACGAACGAAACAATGTACATTGTGTGGCCCATACTGACGCAAAAGGCCCGTAAGCTTGGAACTGAAATAGAACACGACCTGGCGAGCGAGATCAGCTTGAAACAAAGGACGTCTGTAGAAATCTGCGCACATCTGATGCAAAGAATTTAACCATTAGTAAGTGAACGTAGACCAGACGCGCAACCCGGTTTAGGAGCACTTACGTCTAGGAAACCTGTCAGTATATTTTTATCATGATGTAGGAAGGTCTTACCTCGACTGAAAATGATGAACTGATAAATACTGTTACAAGATCGTCAGCAACAGAAATCAAGATCAAAAGATGAAGTCGAACATATTGCACTGATGCTGAAAGAAAGGTGAGTGATTGATTTTTTTTTGGCTCAAAGTGTCTCGCTCACGTAACGATAACATCTCCGACGTAGCGGTTCTATGGGAGTCCCAGTATCAAATGCATGATCGATCGACGAACAACAGCTGTACTGACCGTAAAGTAAAGGAATGTGACAAGAGACTTCGGTTTTTTCTGAAGGCCATGTTCACTGAGGCGAGGTTTCTAGTACGAGCCACTGAGCAGACGTACCCAAATCAAATCCACCTTTTGTGTACATGTGAATACTATACTTTCGAGAACTGATCAAGACTCACCTCCCTCTGAGCACAAAGCACTTTTGAGGTTTGTCGCTGAATCAGAAGAAATACTTGTCGAACGTCGCTGGAATACTCACCATGATCATATATGACAACTGCTGCTGCTGACACTGCAGTAAGGTGTTTAGCATTCACCATGTCAAGCGCGATGCGAATCTAGTACTGACGTTGAAACATCCTTGCCATCTGAAGGATGCGCATATCGTCGAACACAACGGCAAGTTCAGCCTCCATGTTGATCTAACTTCCTGTTTTAAAGATCACGACATATCAAAGACAGATAGCACTCACCTATCTCAGTACTGCAGGTTGGGGGATCTCACCGGCACCAGCCGTGTGGTATGCACTAGGTGTTCGTGCAATTCATTCTTTGCTCGGTTATATACTCTCGCCCTTACTACGGAACCGCGCCCCGACGCACCTCTATCTGCGTGAAACGACAGCGATGGGATCGCCTTTTGCTCTCATGCTATGTAATGTGATTTACAGGGGAGACCCGGATGATCTCACGAGTACTGATGACGGAATCGCACAACTGCCTATAAAGAAATTAAAGGCGCTCCTTCACTGATGGGTTGATGTGGGCATCATATTCATGATGCCTATCACTAGCAGCACAGGATTCGGTCGCCTGATCCATCGTGGCATCAGCGTTTTGTGCCCCAGGAATCAGGATGGGGAAATCTATAGATTAGGAGCAGCATTACACTCACAGTGTTATAGCGTTATCAAATGAGGATTTCCCCGGGTCGGGTCTTAAGGCACGGTGTCTTCGATGGATGTAACCTGTCACCGCCGCTGAGCGGTGATCGCAAGCCCAGGCTGTCCTAGTAGCTGCCCTGGCTGGCCCAGCTTTTATATAAACCCGTAAGTACATACTGGCCTATGTACCCTGCCAATGGTACTCTATCAATCGCGGTCCCGAGCTGATGATCTAGCCCAGATAGGTAAAGTTTCTGCAGTGTGCATATTTAAAGCACCTACCGTCTAACGATGGGAATCAAGTCACTCGCCGTGTGCTACGTCGCTATTGTGCAGTGTGACCTTCAGCAGGCAATCGTGTAAAACATGTGCATGAGCATGGGAGGGAAAGAACTTTTTAATCCGTCAACGTCATGGCTTCTGGAGCTTAAAAACCTCAAAGAGACAGTGGGATCGACGAATAACATTACATGTACACCAAAGTATTGTGGTTCTCCAACAAGTATGTAATAATAGAACACTACCTCACCCTTGCAAAGGTATAGACGGGACAACGAACGAACGAACGAAGAGATCAACTCTCGAAAAAGTACAAGGTATTCCAAAAAACATCTTAGTGTCCAAACAGTCGGAAAATGAGGTAGAGTAGAGATCCAGTGAATCGGACTGCCGAAAGGCCAGCACTGCGTACTGCGATCAGAAACGTGGCTTAAATGCCGAGGAACGGATCACTTACAGTGCAAAGAAAAGGAATGTCAAATAAGGATTGAAATTTGAGCTTGGAGATGTCGCAATATGGGTGTTCACCCAATTCAAAAAGGCTTGTGAGGTGAAGGCAACGATCATGAGCCTACAAAAATATCAGTAAAGTCCCTCAAAGAAAACGCGCAGATCAGCTCACATGTTCGTCCCAACCCAAGCGAGTACAACATTGGTGCGACTGTTACGGTCGTGGTCAGCCTGCTTGGTAGCAGCATCGCGGTGTTCTTTCTCTTCAGCAGGCCTGATCTTGAGCGCTGAGCGAGAAGCTGCCCACAGGCGGTCAACGTCTTCGCGGGCAGTTGGGAGTTCAACCTCCATCATGTCTTTCCCACCCTCGCCTTTGACCTTCTTGGCCCCGCCGAGGTCCTTTGCAGATCCATTATCTCCTTTGGTGCCCCTGGATAATATTGTCAGATAGATAGAAAGAAACAAGCGGATCCCCTTTTACCAAGTGACATCATGCAAGTTACACATGGCATACATCACTGTGAACGAAGATCAATATCGGGTCCGTGTACAATGTCCTACGGTCTTACTCAAGATATTAACATCTACGAAGCTATGCATCAGCACGTAATTACAAAAGTATAAGGTTTAGATACTCACAACTCGGGAGCAGGAACAGGTATTGGATGAAAGAAGTGAACATGTGCCATGGTTCGAGGTGCATAATCGAAGAGAACAGATACAAGCCATATGTGGCAGCAAGCGAAATGACGATCTCCCGGAGGGCTTGGTTCGTAGAGACGAGACTGCAGTAGAGATGAGTCACTGCACCAAGAGGAATGCACCCAAACACTTACTGAGGGAAGTCCTTCCATCCAGCTAGGGTATGAGGCACAGCAAGATACACTGTCCATCCCGCACACCAAATGGTGATTATGTTACAAATACCAAAGAGAAACATGCAAAGCGCATAAATCCATTTGGAACCCTAAAAAGAACAATTAACTTTACGGAATTTGCGGTCCATCAGTAATAATACGTACTTGTGGCCGATTTCCTAGCGAACAGACCGTGACGATAAACAAGAGGGCAATGTAGAGCTGGAACAACATTATAGGTTTCTTTTCGTTCACAAACGCCCCCTGCTTACCTTCAAGAAAACCTGGAAAATGTCTTGTCCTGCTCCTTCGCTCAGGAAGTTGAAGGCGCCATCTGTAGTACTCGTTGCCGACGAAACCAGCTATGATAACGCATATCAGTGAGTCGTCGCATATGTAGCGTCATCACTAACGAAGAAAAAGGCCAGGTAAAAGTTCGCAAGGGACGTCCAAGTGAAAAGCAGTTGGACTGCGTTGTAAATGAACTCGATCTACATGAGCCTACTGTTAGTAACCCAGAATTGATGTATCTCCATGCGCTACAGACCTGGAGAACGAGCATACGAATGGGGTTTTGCCCAGATGTCCAGATCCTGTAGAAGAAGATCGTCGAGTGGAAAGAAGCGAATAAGGAGCCATTCAGCCACCGGCGACGCTGAGAGATGAATTCGGGGACCTGAGGGGGTGCGTAAATAAACATATCACTACAGACTAATCGCTACTCACGGTTGTGGGGACATCAGTAGCAGCCTTGGCACTCTTGACATATTTGAGACTGTCGAGCACAATGAGGGAGTCCTACAGCGTAGGAGGTGATTTCACTTACATCCAGCCTTCCCGCTTCTTGGTGACAATCTCGAAGCACAGAATACGATCCTCGGCCAAGTACATGTTTCGCTCTGGAACATTGTTAATAGGGCAAGGAATCGGAGGGAGCATATCGCGTACCAAAAAGTCCAGCACCGGCAGCACCCCCACCATGCAGAGTCTCTCCCCTGAAATACGAGGCAAGAGGACCCTTGCCATCAGGACCGTTCTGAAGGGCTTTGTATCTGTAGGCACTAAAGGCGCCAGGGAGCACGCTGATGTAACCGAACACGCTCTTTCAGGAAGGTGAGAATTTTGATCGTGTACAGATCATTTCCACCTACCTCGAGAGGCTTGTCAAGGATATTGGACATTTTATACTATGATGCCACGTCAATTGTTATGTGTGGAAGTAAAGCCGCAACCGTATTTTACCTCGAAGTTCTGAGATGCAGCCAGAGGGCTCATCAGAAGCAGTGAACAAGCCGTTCCAGTATCGACACAAATCCTTGACAGGAAATTTAATGGAACGAATCATTGCACGATGAGATTTACGCACTCTCCACAGGCTCCTCCGACGTTGGATTGTTTATCGAAGCCTATAATATCATCAGGCAAGATCCGGACCAAAATATCTCTACCTACATTTCCAAAGCTCGTAGATTGACGTGCTTGTTGGCTTGGTACCAACGTCCAGAAGAACACAGACTATGTACCAGAAGTCAGTCCCAGGAATCACCTGTTGAAAAGGTGTTTACCATTGGGGTTGATCAAGGGACCGAAAGCGTTGAAGAACCAGCGGTGGCTGTTGAGCTTCTTCTTGTTCTGCTCCTTCAAACAGAAGATGATCTGAACAGGGCAGACACCAGGAGACACTTCTCCAGTGTCCGTGACCACAACATTTGAAGTGTATCTGAAGTATATTTAGAGATCAAATGTGACGGCCTCAAAAGTTTGGCTCACTCGAAAATATGAGCAGTCACATCCCTCCCAGCTACCGAGTCCTTGGCGATACCTTCCTGGTAACAACCCATCTTGGGACCACATGTAAGCAACGATGGAATTCAAGATGATAATCGGCAAGCTCACAAGGGTAAGGACTTGAAGAATCCGCTTGTTGACTTTGCTACGTCCATCTGAGACAATACAGACGACGACCTTCTTCCACCCCTCAGGGCCCCAGGTTCTCGAACGCGTCCGACCACAGAGGTGCGCGATATTCTTGATAACCCTGTAAAGAGACCAGGCACGTGTTACATGTGTTACGACGTGCACAGGCGGGACTTACGCATTCATAGTCTTGACGAAAAGAATTTCGTCCTCGTTGTACATAGTCATAACGATAAAAAGTTCAGTGTGGCGGCCATAGAGATACGGCCTGAGGGAATATTTCCTGCGCATGAAGTCGTCGGGGTCGCATGTAGCAGCGGTGTATCGCATCTTGGTCATCTCCTCAGAGGCAGACATGCCCTGTGGGACAATGTGCGTAGGGACAGGAACGTCGAGAACCAGATTACCGTGCTGCAGCTCGACATGCCGCACAGAGCGGCGCTTCATGAGTTTCTCCCTGGCCATCGAGTATCCCGTGCTCATTTCTCTGAGCATGCCAGGGTGGGCCTGCATGGGTGGATAGTCCGGCTGATAGCCTTGATACGACATGGAAGGGACGGGGGGAATGTGGACGTTGACCTGGCTCATTTCGTATTGGCTATTGAGGTGCACCTGAGAACCATGGAATTGGCTACTCTGGACGGATTTGGCAGACCTCTCGTCCCATTGGTTATCATAGTCGTTGTATGGTTGGTTGTAATTGGTAGGCGCCGAAGGGGAAAAACCTGGCGAGACCCCTGGGCTGTGGGCTGGATGGGAGTAGTGATCTTGCGGGTGGTAAGCCATGTTCCGCTGGATGTATGTGAATCTGGATAGGCGATAAACTGCCGTGTGTTGGAATAAAAAGTCGAGATTTGTCGCTGAAAACGTTAACGAGTGTAGTAGTCAAAGAACGAGAGTGCGAGTGAGGCCGAAGGAGAGACTGCAAGATTTGCCTGGCAACAGAGACTTTATCGAAAAGACTGTCGACGAGTTGACGCGGTTGAAACCAAGGGAGGGAAAGATTTTACGGTCTCAGCCGACGTCTGATCAATATCAAAACACCCCAAAAAGGAAGCTGTGGTTTACGGGAATGAGAAAACTATTCCATCATAACACGGCGTCCGCTCGACGTTGACGAACCTAATTATGAACGCTTGTGAGCAACGACTTGGAGCCTACTTGTCCGAATTCATTTGAACATCTCGATTCCAATGCAAATCTCAGGTGTTGTGCATACGTCTGACAGTAGCACCTGGGATCGCAGAGACTTGCACCCTCAACCCGTGGCTTGACGACTATGAGAGGTCATTGAGTCGAGGAGATTCTCAGCGAGCCCATTCAGGTAATAATGACGGGCTGGCCATTGTGGAGGACGGCGGAGTACCACGTATCAGTTTGCCAGGTGTGTGCTCCAATGTATATCTCACAACCCAAGTCATGAATATGGTATAGCCACAATTACTCATGCAAAAAGCGACGTGGCTGGCTGCTCTCACACCGAATGCTGGACGATTCCATATTCACTGATACGGCGACGACTAAGAAGCTTCTAGCAGGCGAGTGCAAGGCATCTTTGCCACCCTCCGATATTGTTTATCGTATCACAATCACCTGCGCGCTATAGGCTTGGCCGCATGTGATCTCGAACCAGCCTCAGCTCAGCCAGTACTGATTTAGAACGTAGAGACTGGTTCGAGACTAGCCTGTATGCCAATAATATTAAGATGGTCGCTTGTGCCAAATACAGTTTTTTAAGCTTTGTTGACTAACGCAGGGTCACGAGTCTTCTTTGTCTTGACCTACAGGATGGGATGGATCATAGCAGTACGGAGAACTGTTCCCCTCCAAGAACGGCGTAGTTTGTCTAGTTATGCCAGTAAGCACGGTTACGCCTCGGGAGCCAATTTCCGAGCACTTGCGGAAATGCATTAAGTAGGGAGAAGCCTTGCGTCCTCTTCCTTGTTCCCACAAGAGGCGTCCTTGTCAAATATAAGTCCAAGTATTTCGGGAATTGGGGAGATATACGTAGTTCATCACACAGATTTCTTCCACGACATTTACCAGTCGTTGTGGTTAAGAAAAAGAACAAGACAAACGCTGTCGGAATTACATAAAAATGACCGACCTAGATGGCTCTTATATAAACACACGCACGTTCAACACACCTGAACCTCCCGATGCTTGTCGCGCTTGCAAGGCACGATCAGACGCCTAGACAGTTTACCCAGGGGATGGATTTTCTTGTCAATCGTGATAGTGTATTCGAATGGAATAAGTGTTTGGCGCTTCTTAATCACAATGGATGCCCTTGGGCGCAAGATCTGGTCCACGCATCTGCAGGCAGAAACCACCTCGTGCAAACATATTTCGTGCCCAACAATCACATATAGGCACAATCGGTTGTTTCATCACGAGTTATGGCTGTACGGCATGAGTCACTGTCGTCAATCACATCTAGGCGGAGTCACGCATTGATCGGTGGAGTTGGGGCTGTTCTGACGGTTAGAAATCGAGACGTGATCCTCAGGTGGCAAGTGGCCCAATAATGGAACCATAGGCTCTGGGCAGAGCCGGCGCAGCGCCCTGCGAGCGGAGCACGCAACTCAGACGATGCGAAAAGATTTATTAGAATAAATGGAGCCCCGGCACGAGTGAACAGGCCGGGTTAGTGAAAGGAAGAGGGCTTGACAAAGGGCTCGTGCTGGTTCGGACATAAGTAACGTGTTCTTTGTATATGAAAGTGTAGGCAGCCGAGCTATCGTGCTTCTCATGTGGCCTAATCAACCATTATCTGGGGAGATTTAAACTCCGATTTACTCGACTCCCACGAGAGTCCCACTTGTTTGTTTTCTTCTCTTATTCTCCTACCCTACCTTGTTCAACCCTTGCCTTCCTTCCAACGATCCCCCGTAGTCCCTTCAATCCCTTCAGTCCCTAGGTGAGCGTGTCTCCATTATTTTTCAGTGGTCAATTTCCATGTCGTTGGCACAACGATGGGCGCCTCGAGGCTACCACGTTGGCTTGGTCACCATTCCAGCTCGAGTTCAAAGCCAGGCGTGCTTGTGTCCTCCCTATCGCCTTCTAGAGTCCACGGAGCACATCCTTCTTTGTTTCCCATAAGCGATTACCTCTTCCAGATTTCCGGCAGTTCCTACTCGGACGTCAGCCACCCGATCCAACCGTAATTGCCACGACCCGGAACACACACTTACCTGCCCTTGATTACTCCTCAGTCTCCTTTTAAATTCCCCTTCCTCGCATTGACTCCCCATACTGACTCTATTTTCCTCCACCAGCCGATTCATCCTCCTACCCAACCAATTATTATGGCAGACAGTTCAGCACACAGACTCGACCTCCGGGTGGGTGGCAAGTACAGACTCGGCAAAAAGATTGGTTCCGGCTCCTTCGGTGAGTCCATTGAGTCGTCTTTTTGAGCCCTCTTTACTCATTTTTTTCCAGGTGATATCTACCTCGGAATCAACATCATCTCTGGCGAAGAAGTCGCCATCAAGCTGGAATCCGTCAAAGCCAAGCACCCCCAGCTCGAGTACGAGTCCAAGGTTTACAAGACCCTCGCCGGCGGCGTCGGCGTTCCCTTTGTACGATGGTTTGGCACTGAGTGCGACTATAATGCAATGGTCTTGGATCTTCTTGGCCCCTCCCTTGAGGACCTCTTCAACTTCTGCAACCGCAAATTCACTCTCAAGACAGTCCTACTTCTTGCTGACCAGCTCGTGAGCATATTCCTCCGCAGCCGCAGTGAGTAGCATTGACGTGTCACCGTATCACCGCAGATCTCCCGTATCGAGTACATCCACTCCCGTAACTTCATACACCGTGACATCAAACCCGACAATTTCTTGATGGGCATCGGCAAGCGCGGCAATCAAGTAAATGTAATCGACTTCGGTCTCGCGAAGAAATTCCGTGACCCGAAGACCCACTTGCACATCCCGTACAGGGAAAACAAGAACTTGACTGGTACCGCTCGCTACACTTCCATCAACACTCATTTGGGTGTTGAGCAGGCTCGTCGTGATGACCTCGAGTCCCTCGCATACGTACTTATGTACTTCTTGCGTGGTGCTCTTCCTTGGCAGGGACTCAAGGCCGCTACCAAAAAGCAGAAGTACGATAGGATAATGGAAAAGAAGATGACGACACCTACCGATATCCTCTGCCGTGGCTTCCCTAACGAGTTTGGCATCTTCCTGAACTACACGCGCGCTCTTCGCTTCGATGACAAGCCCGATTACTCCTACCTTCGCAAGCTCTTCCGTGACCTCTTTGTTCGGGAGGGTTTCCAGTATGATTACGTCTTCGACTGGTCTGTCCAGCGTGGCGCTGCCGATGATGGCGCTAGCACCAGCCAGAAGGCGACTGCTGGTAGGCGCAAGGTTGTGCAGGAGGAAGAGGAGCACCGCGCAAGCGACAGGATGTAGGTGCCCGTCAAATTTCTTTTCTTTCGTCTTTATTCCATCATCCTGACGTTCTTTACAGGCTTCGCTCTCACACCCGTCAACAGCAAGGCAACCCCCCGGTGAGAGCCCGTAGAGAAGGCGACATCTATTAGACGCATCCTGGTTCCCTTGTTTTTAGTTTCGTGCGGGACACGCCCCGAGTGCTACCGAGAATGGGAGTGGAAAGAAGGTGCAGAGGTAGCTCGGTCACTGTCGGATTAGGTGTCATAGATGGTCTGTCGCGGTTTTGCAGGTCCGGTTGGGTCATCTCGCGGGTTACGAGGTCGAAACGTCACGGTGGGGGCACGCCAGGTTGACGAGCACTGGTCTGCTTACACATCTCTTGTTGCGACGCATCAATTCCTCCCGCATTCACGCCCTTCCTTCGCGGTCATATTGCATACCCCGATTGCTTTGCATGTCGATAAGCATCTGCGACCTGCCACGCCATCCATGACACTTGCCTCCTTTTATGTATTGTACGGACGCTATTTCTATTCACGCCGTTTATGATCCTCCACGCACGTATGCAGGAGGTGAAGAAGACGGCCGCTTACATCCTTTCTCGCTTCATACGTCTCTACCCATCTAGCGCCCGTTGAATGGTACTGAATGGTCTCATTTTGTTGAACCCCACGTTCCCCATCCTAATCCTGTTCCAAGCCACATTATTCATGCAGAACTCTCCTCTTCTCTCTTTTTCCATCGTTCATAGTTTCCCTATGAGCGTACTGCACACTCGTTGTATCTTTTTCCGTATTTCTTCTTTTTCCATCAGGTATCTTCCCTTGCGTCACGTACCGTTTGTTTGTCCTTCTGTCACGACTTCATTTAGGCTTTGGTACCTTACTGCCTTGGTCTTGTGGGGGTGCGCGGACAGAAGAGGGCGCCGCGATATGGTATTTTGGAAGGAGTGGATCCGGGGAAGAGCAAGAGGACATGTAACTTTTTACAGATAGATGGCACGAATATGATTGTCAATCTACATTTTGATCCGCAGCTCTCGCAAGCCATTGATTATGATTTAACAACTTGTGATACTCTCTCGTCTATGAAGGATAGATGTCTGGTAGATCCTCCCGCCAGAAAAAATTGAAGCCCAAACGTTGAGACTCAGCGCGAACGCATCGCGATTCGCACGCACCACAGGTCCTTGCTCGGCGAGGTGCAGGTTTTGCGTTCGCGATTCCGCGTATTTATGGAAACAGCTGTAATCGGCTCTGCGTTTGACTTGCGAGACTTTAAGTTGCGACGTAAGCACAAGTTTAGGATGGGCGACACCCCCAGCACTGAAGCTCAAGGGTGCCCGCGAAGAAGAATGTATTAGACATGCTACATATCACATCTTGACAAACGACACGTAGGCTCGGGAGTAGAAATCTCGAGACTTTGTCCTGGGTTATTTGATTTGAGACAATAACGGAATCAGCTCGAGCGCGTGCATACAACACGGGGAAGTCATCCAAACGGGCCTCACAGATGGTGAGCATTTCAGCAAACCCCGGAGGCCACTGGATACGTCGATGGTGTTGGAATGGCACGGACTAAAAGCCGAGACCGTCTGCCAGAAGTCAGTAAAAGTAATCGAGAAGCGAGGGACATAGACGTACCGTATAAGCTCCCGTGCCTAGTGAGATACAGATACCCCCAAAGTACG
This sequence comes from Rhizopogon salebrosus TDB-379, assembly GCA_029603245.1. Taxonomy (NCBI): domain Eukaryota; kingdom Fungi; phylum Basidiomycota; class Agaricomycetes; order Boletales; family Rhizopogonaceae; genus Rhizopogon; species Rhizopogon salebrosus. The sequence goes on along the minus strand of MU836971.1, from coordinate 233,648 downwards.
TAGAACTTTCATAGGGAAAGAGACACAACTAGTACTGTCACTGGCGATCATGTTAGATCGCACTGAGAAAGTTGTAGAGCGACCTCACAATTCCTTGGCCTTCCATAATTCTGAGTAGATTTCTCCAGAAAGGAATGGGTAGGCGCTCCCATGACCACCGAGTGAGAATCGGCAGAAATGAGCAATTGAGCTCGACAAACCTGGATATGATAAGCGCGAGCGATGGGAATGTGGGGATATTCAGCTCACTGGAAGATGTACGACCAGACTCGCCTCGCAGAGTGGGGTCACTAGTACGTGGTAGTAGATTCCCGAAAGGAAAGGGGTAAAGGACGTGGGCTATATCCCATTCGTTATCGTGTTTAGGGGAGGTTAGTCTGAGACCCTATGTCTTGCCATTCAGGTTATCCAGACAAGTCTTGCATGGTTTGTTCCGTGACGAGAAACGTCTCTACAGATGAAGCACGAATTACCGACGGCTTGGCATAGGATAGCCCCCAACTACCCGCAACTAAGTACTAAACACGTTCGAAACACACTGCACTCCTCGTAAGTCGAAGTAGCTGCCAGACCGCTGGACCCTACATCGAATTACGTCTAGCATATGTATGCAACTCCTGAGACTCAGGAATCAAGAGATCACAAACTTGATCTCGCTGAACCTTCCCTCCCGCGACAAGGAAGAAAGTAGGAGTCAGGTTGTGTAGATTTGATCAAATTTGCATTTAACTTAAGGCCTTGCGACGTTAAGCGCTGGGGGTATTGTGCACACCAACCTTCAAGGGCATCCACAAAATTTTTATTAGCCATGCTACATATCGTATCTTAGCAAACGACATGTAGGCTCGGGACTCGAGATCTCGAGGCTTCGTCCTGGGTTATTTAATTTGAAACAATAACGGAATCAACTCAGTGTGTGCATACAACCC
>MU836971.1:171125-231389 GCA_029603245.1 Rhizopogon salebrosus TDB-379 | reverse complement strand
GGCCACTGGATACGTCGATGGTGTTGGAAAGGCATAAACTAAGAGGCGAAACCGTCTGCCAGAACTTAGTAAAACAATTAATCTGGAAGCAAGGGCGGTAAACGTACTGTATAAGCCCCACGCGCCTCGGAGATACCGAAAGGAACGAAGAACTTTAACCGGAGAAAAGCGCCAACAGAACACTGCGATCATGTTAGATCTGAGCAAGAAAGCTGGAAACATCTTACCTTCCTCCTGACCTTCCATAACTCTCTGGATATTCTCTAGAAAGGAACGGGTAGGTAAGCTCGACCAGCCTGTGCAGGGCACGATAAGCGAAGAAAGCGATGGAATGTTGGGATAGTCAGCTCACTGGAAGGTGTACGACCAGACTCGTCTCGCAGAGTGGGGTCACTAGTACATGGTAGTAGTTTCCCGAAAGACAACAAGGAAACTGTGGTGCCTATATCTCATTCGTGATCGTGTTTAGGGGAGGTCAGTCAATAGCTCCTAATCAAGACGACCCCTGTCTTCCTTAAGTTCACTGATGCTAGTTGGTGTCAGGTCAGTGCAGAGTCCAGACAAGTCCTGCAAGGTTTGTTCCGTGAAGTCTAGGTTAGATTGAGCACGAATCACCCCCTCCACCTTTCGTTGAAGTGCAACCACCGCACACTTCCGGAACACAATGCATTCCTCGCACGACCTATCTCTTCAACCTGGTCGAAGCAGCTGGATTGTACATCGAAAGTAATTCCCCTTATGCCTAGCATACTATGCAACCACCTTTAACGGTCGCCAAGGCCTCACCCTTGCGAGCACAACGCCCGACCTACGAACAAATCCGTTTAGGTACGGGCAAGTTGGAGCAACTGTATACTGCATTATTCGTAAATAAATGGAGAGTCGAAGATGGTGTCATGAGCCGTTGGGATGTAACCGCGCGCCAATTATTACTTATCCGTTCATCTTACTCGGAAGCACTAGCACCAGTACTGCTGATGTGGGATCCAGGACGGACACGTAGTATTTGCTCTGAGAGATAGTGTGCCGAGTGAAAAACAATATGGTTATATGCATTATGGTGATCCACCTGAGTTCGTCCCTGAGAGAGGTGCCGACTTTTCATTCGTCTCTATGTTGTATTTCGTCTGGTAACTGCGACCCTAGCCATCTCAGTCCACCAGCAAATACGATCAAGATGACATATACTGCGTTCCCGTTGAGAACATTGTGTTCTTTTGAAAATGCAAATAGCGAGGTCGCTAAGGCGGGTCCAACGGCACGAGCCACGGATGCGGAGGTTTGGCCAAGACCATTGATAGCGCCAAGGACATTCCTTGACGGAGCAGAGGCCGTGATAAACAGGAAAACACTCGCTGTAGTGGGTTACTTGTAATAACGGAAGCGGCCTCATTATTGCAGTACGCACCAAATGCCATGTCCCATATTACCATCAATATTAGTTGGCTCAACAAGGCAAACGTGATGACATGATCAGCCATCCCCCTTGATCGTACAAGCCACGACATTATCGGAAACACAATCATGGCTGGTACGAAGCAAGACACCGCCACACAGAACATACGCTTTGGACCAAGCCAATCGACAAATTTGGCGAAGAACAGTGCCTGTAAGAGACCATTCGTGATCCCAAATAACGCCAGCCACCGGCCAATAGAAGCAGGGGTAAAACCAAGGCCGCCTAGATAAACAGGCGTCGAAAGGAATAGCGGAAGGAGAGCCATGAGAGAGATGTCAAGGAAGGCAAGTATAGCGTAGTTCGCAATTGGAATAACAATGGTAGGTATGAGCAGTGACCGCAAGGGCAAATTTGCCATGTTTTTTTGTGCAAGGCCTTCTCGATCATCATCTGGGTCAAATGAGACGCCAAGAGTGGCTGATATCAACTTTGGTCGGCGCTTGGTCGGTAATGTCTGCTAATTATGAGCAATGGGTGCGGTGAGACATGGGTTCAGGACCTACTTCTTCTAAGAAGAATGTCATTATAAAAACTGCCAGGACAAGTAGACAAGCTGCCACTGCACACGGCAGAAAGTACGCATATTTGTTCCAAAATGGATGAGAGAACAACGTGGGCCATTGATCTTGTGGTCGGGCGAGCATTCCGCCCATTAACGGACTGGCGTGTGAAGTTTGTCATTGACGATTGCTATAGTTTCAATTGCACTGACCCAAAAAAGCTTCCTAAACTGTAGATAATCGGGATAATGGCAAATGCCTGAGCCATGTTTGTAGCGTCTGTCAATTCACCAAGCATAGTCTTCATGACTCCTATGTTGCCATTCAGTATACCGCACAGGCAGCGGCTAGAGAAATTGTGTTAACGTTGCATATCTCTCCTCAGCCGCTCAGGTGAATGCGTACCTAATAACAAGGCTCCAGAAGGTTGTTGAGAGGCCAAAAGCAAGGATCGAAATGCAAGATCCGGATAGTCCGATTAACAATACTGGTTTGCGTCCAATGCGGTCAGATAAACGACTCCACTTCAGCGCAGTCAGTGCCTGCGTGACGAAGAATAGAGACTCCTGCGAATCATATCCAATAGTTTGATTAATAATTCTCGGAGGTTGTGACTTCGACACGTACAATCAAGCCAGCGTAATATCCTACAGCCGCATCGTCGCCTCCAGTGATGTCAAGTTCTCTGATAAGCTGACAAAAGCAAAGCGGTATGAAAAAACGGATATTACAGACAATGGTATGCCATTTTGAAATTTTGAAGTCATACCTGATTGATGTACGGGAAAATCGACGCCGAAGCTATAGGTTCTGTGATTTGTATCACCAGAAGTATCCATATTTGGAGTTGTGGAAGAGGAGTTTTGTTTTTTTTCGATGCGCCTGGGGAAACCAGAGGCGTAGTCTCGCGCGGTATATTGGAAGAATCGGAGGTGTTCATTGTGGCGAGTCGGGAAAAGGCAGGGCTGAAATTCTCCAGCGAAAGCCTTGCGAGTCCGTCCGGGTCAGAGATAAGTAGATGGAAGGAACCGACGATTGGATTGGACAACCATGAATCATATTACAACTGATTGAAATAATTCCAGAGGTCTCGCCAGATGTTCCCGGACCACTGCCCAGGAACGACAAGGTAACGCCTTTCCAATTTGGGCTATCAATATGATAGGCATCAATATACCTTTGTCCTTAGGTCGCGCTGCCAGTGTCCACTGTCGCGGTAGAACCTGGGTCCCACCCAGTCTCATTTCAAGTTTTCGAAGGTTATCGCCATGCCCGCACTGATGGCAGTGAGCAAACCCATTCTAGCTTCTGCCAGTGACTGTTTATCATACAGTCGTCAAAGACGCTGAAAAGAGTGTTATAATCATGGCAATTGATAGGTTGCAAAATTATTTTTTTATCACCTTGCCGACGTTACGCTTTTCTGAGACTGAAACTCATTCACTGGCACACGACCTCTCGTTCCTGTACATACAGCCAATAAACCATTCTCCTATCTTTCTTCCACATAAGCTGGACCTGAAGACGGTCAAGAGAGACCAGCTGAAGTGTTGTCAAGATATCGAAAGCAGTTAACTCTCTTCATTACTCAAACTTTTCACCGTAGCTTACTCAGCTTGTACACTTCGATCTTTCGCGATTGAAAGGTGATCATATTCATGATGACCGGTTTCCGGACGAGTTGAATCCTCCAGTTGCAAATGTTGATGGTGTCCCACTTCAAGGTATCAATTTTCATCCTCGTCTACCACCCTGCTCCAGAATAGACCGATGCTGGCTCCGAAGGTCAATTGGCGCGGTATCTATTCACTGACTCGGCGTGCATCATGTTCGATAATTGTCAGGTTTTAAAGCACCAACTTCCAGAGGCCATTTTTTTTCGCAGACGGTGCAGAACAAGTTCAGCTGCTCACAAAAGGATATACCCTTCCCTTTGCCGTTCCTCCTCTGAGGTCTTATGTTAGTCCGACCACTGTATGTGCACTTTAAATCTCACTTCCGCAGCTCCGGTGATTCCCCCTGCCCAACACTCAACATGTACTAATAGATGGCTGAGCCCCCCATCCCCCCAATCTCGTGTTCTACAACCCTGAGGTTTACTAGTCGTTGCCAAGATGCATGGCTCGTTCCATGACGTACTGTAGGGTTAAGTCCCTTGTGACATGTATCGCTATCAAAGTCTCAGTTCTTATAAGTCAGGAGATCGGTAAACTTGACGTCTAAAGTGTAGGTTGCACTTAGGCGTCTGAACAGGCTAAACCAACTTGGAGGAGAAAAGTAGGGAGCAAAACGTGGAATTCAAAACGTATGTACTACATATCACACTTAGCAAGTAACATGTAGGCTCGGGACTTGAGATCTCGAGACTTCGTCCTGGGTTATTTAATTTGACACAATAACGGAATCAGCTCAGTGTGTGCATACAATCCGAATCATCCGATGAGGTTATCCGCATGGCCTCCGCAGATGGCGAGCATTTCAGCAAACCCCGCAGGCCACTGGATACGCCAACGATATTGGAATGGCATAGACTAAGGGCGAAACCGCCTGCTAAAACTTAGAAAGGTAATCGAGAAGTAGGGGAAGTAAACATACTGTATAAGCTCCACGCGCCTCGGAGATACCCCAAGGGAACGAAGAACTTTCTCAAGAGGAAAGCGACGTGAAGTCAGCTGCAATCGTGTTAGACCATATTGAGGAGGCTAGAAGATCTTACCTTCCCCCCGGCCCTTCCATAACTCTCTGGAGAATTTCTCTGGAGAGGAACGGGCAGGCATCGCCCCACAACTCCTCAAGGCCGATGACCTTGGCAGAAATGGGCTATCAAGCTCGACCAGCCTGTGCAAGACACGATAAGCGCGGCAAGTGATGGGGTGCTGGGATGTTCAGCTCACTGGAAGATAACGACCAGCTCGTCTCGCAGAATGGGGTCACTAGTACGTAGTAGTAGTTTCCCGAAAGGAAAGAAGGAAAGGGCTGTGGGGACTATATATCATTCGTTATCGTGTTTAGGGGAGGTTAGTCACTATTCTTTCTTCTATAGGTCTGGTTAGGGAGACTAGAATCCGAATGCGGAAGAGATCAGATCAGCTTCGAAGCGTGCCGCAGCAACTACCTCTTCTGTTTCGAGAATCCCTTGCCTCGACCTCCCTCAGTGCCTCGTGTTTATTCTTAGGGCGTCGGGAGGTTGGATGGTGTTTTGCCGAGTGAGTATTTTCGAGCCGTAGCGTCATTCAATAAGTGCAGATATTAGCCAACATGTGCTCGAGCTGTTTAGCTGCCTTCTTTGCATGCGGGGGAGCGACTTTCAGGCCAGAGGGTAGTAGATCAATCAATTTCAGGAAATCGATGACGAACAGCCGACAAGGGCTGTTTCAAACCATTAAATTATCAGTACTCATTACTTATCTACCTTAATTCAGATCCATCGTACAATCGAAGATGCACCGTGCCAGAAGGGCTTCAAAGTGCTGGGTAGATCAAGGCCTACTGGCTTGCCGTCCTCACCAAACCTCGCACCGTTCTCGATGAGAGTCACGATCAGACGGGGAATAGCAGCCGCGGTGCCGTTCAAAGTGTGCGCGAATGGTATGGCATGTGCCGATGTAGTGGAAACAGACGCCAATGATGGTGGGGTATAACTGGTCGTACTTGACGACCGACGGTAGCGGATATGAAGACGACGAGCCTGGTAATCAGTACAATTAGAGGTAGAGGAGATTTCTCCCCAACTCCCGCGACCTGGCATCCACGCTTCCATATCATATTTGCGATACGCGCTGGCGCCTAATTCCTCGGTAGGCATGTCCAGAATCCTTGTTTCATAACGTCAGAGGACGCTTCTCGATGTAGAATGTAATACTTACCGAAACGGAAAACCCAGGCCTTCAAAAATTTCCACTTGTACATCACGGATGTCTTCCATTGCTTGTTCACTAGCATCTTCACCACAAACGACGAAAAGCTCAAGCTTCGAGAATTGGTGGACTCGGTACAGTCCACGAGTATCTGCGCCGCGAGCACCCGCCTCAGCCCTGAATGAACGGCCAAGACCGACCACTTTCAAAGGCAGAGCCTGCTCCGGAAATATCTGATTTGCGAACATTCCGCCCAGTGGTATTTCGGCCGTACCCGAAAGTACGAGCTCCGGATGAGAAGGATTCGAAGAAGCGATGTGATACATTTGTGAAACAGGTGGATCGGCATTTTGATCTCTTGGTTGGAATCCGCATCGTAGGGCAATGTCTGCCCGAACAACGTCCGGCGTCGTGACAAATCGGAAACCGTGATTGAGAGCAATCGAAAGAGCATAGTTGGTCAGGGCCATCTCCAAGAGCGCCGCTTCACCGAGTAAGTAATACCAGGACGAACCCGTAACAGTTGCCCCCGCTTCGAAGTCAAGGATACCAAAAGCGCGACCAATATCCATGTGGTCACGATCTCCACTAGCGGCAATGGGATCTGGTCCATGAGTGGAGAGCACCAGAGCAGCCTCCTCTGGTCCAATTGGTGTATCGGGATGTGTGTCATTTGGTATCTGCAATGCAAGCCCCAGCAAAGCGTCTTCCACTGCTACAAGCTTCTGCTCTAGCTCCGCAACCTCCATCTTAATAAGTTTAGCCTCCTCTAGAACAGCCAGCTTCTCGATAGGGTCCTTGATCCGTCGTATTTTTTCGCCCAAGTTCGAGCGGGCGTGACGTTTTAAGCCTAACTTGCTGGAGAGTTCCTTCTGTTCAGCGTAATGACGGGCAACTGACTGCAGTGCACCAATCGGAAGAGGTGCCTTTCGATTAAACGCGTTATGGGACTTGTATACTATTGACTCTGATATGGCACGATAGTTGAGGCGTGGTTTAGGAAGGACCGCTGTGACAGGAAGGACCTCTGGTGTCCTCGTCGATAGAAAACGAGACCCTTTCGAGCCTACAGGATGTGTAAGAATTTAGTTCGATCATTGAGGCTATACTCACCATGCTGCAATAAGAAACTGAACTGTTGACGTTGACAACAATGACTGAGCGAAGGTAGCAAAGAAGAGGACATCAAGCCGGTGCCAAACTTGGATTTGAGTATCAAGTCCCGGAAACGCGTACGGTCACACTTGTCACACAGCATCACGCGTAGATGGCTTCATCCTCGACGAAAGGAAAGGCGCCACCTAACGGCGCGACAACCTCGGGATATGAGCTACCATGGTATATGGCTTAGCTTTCTTGTGACTGTTGAATCTGAGAATTTCTAGGGTGGAGAAGTACAGGCCACAGGACTTGGACGACGTGGTCGGAAACGTTGAAACCATTGAACGGTTGAAGGTTATCGCAAAGGACGGAAACTGCCCTCATATTATTATATCAGTGCGTCTTCGATAAGATGCCACCTTCCTTGAGGCCAATGCCATTGCAGGGTCTGCCGGGTATCGGAAAGACAACAAGCATACATTGTCTAGCTCATCAGTTACTCGGGGACGCGTACAAAGAAGGTGTTCTTGAACTGAACGCTTCGGATGAGAGGTACAGAGCTCTTATTTGTGCCACCTTTCTCGATTTGACCTGCCTCCAGAGGAATCGATGTCGTGCGGAATAAAATAAAGGCTTTCGCACAGAAGAAGGTCACACTTCCTCCCGGGCGACACAAAATTGTGATTTTGGACGAGGCTGACAGGTGCAAAGGTTGACGAACACTTACGCTGGTTGATACTCACTCTGTCGTCCAGTATGACTGCAGGTGCACAACAAGCTCTTAGAAGAACAATGGAGATATACTCAAACACAACTCGTTTCTGCCTGGCATGCAACTTGTCTAATAAAATCATCGAACCAATACAAAGTCGATGCGCCATTCTACGATACGCGAAGTTGAGAGACACCGAAATTTTGAAAAGGCTGTTGGAAATATGCGAAATGGAGAAGGTACCAATCCGGTTACTATCCATGTCATTTTCTTACGGATCACTCTCATTGACTTAGGTTGAATACAATGATGATGGCCTGACTGCTCTCATTTTTACAAGTGAAGGCGACATGCGTCAAGCAATCAATAACCTTCAGTCGACGCACTCCGGTTTTGGATTCGTGTCTGGAGAGAACGTTTTCAAAGTTTGCGATCAACCTCATCCGGTCATCGTACAAAGCATCATGCGAGCATGCTTGAAGGGCGACATTGATGCTGCTATGGAGAAACTGAATGAACTCTGGGAACAAGGCTACAGCGCTGTTGACATCGTGGTGACAATTTTCAGAGTAGCAAAGACGTTCGATGAGTCCGTTCGAGTTTGCTGAATCATTCAAGCTGGGGCTAAGAATTTCTTCCCTGCTAGACTACCCGAGTACATGAAACTTCAGTTTATCAAGGTCAGGCAATCTCCCTGCATCAATGCGCATTTCAATGACCATATCCTCAGGAGATTGGTTTCACGCACATGCGCATACTTGATGGTGTGGGTACTATTATCCAATTGGCTGGTTTGCTGGCCCGACTGTGTAAAATGGTGAGTTGTCGCTGAGGGCTTTGTTCGCTATTACTTAATGTACTACAGAACATGAAGCCTACATTGTTTGAGTTGTAGCAATTTATCATTCACCTTGCTCGCTCTAAATTACCGCCTGACATGCTTGGTATTAGCATCACGATCATTCACTGCGTTGAGCCACAATATTCGTCTACTGTCTCCCTAGGGGAGACTAGGCTAGCTAGCCGGAGATAATACATATGGCCATGGTTATCTTTAAGGAAAGAAGTCATTGAGATAATATAGAGTTTCCGACACAGCCACAGATACTTCTGCTATGAGTTCTTAGCCACTCACCTCTAATGGACATTGCTAAGACCATGGACAGTCGCGAACATGTTATGGATCAGATATTGAACCCTCGTCGAGAGAATGCAGACCAGATATTGGAAGATCTCGGACTTGCTAGCTTCCCTACTCGAGAACAGGTTCACCAGGAAATTGAAGCCAAGTTACTTCTACCACCAGACACGATACCAAAGCACTGGCTTTCAACATATCAGATGTACGTCTATCTGATTTTTGAAACTGGTAGTATTGATTTCCCGCTTCAGACACTGGCAGCCCGAGATTTCCATTCAATCTCTTGTGGCATCCGAACCTTCTCCACCACCGACAAGTCTTACGTTCCTGCGTGCGGGTCTCGAAGGACGCGTTATCGGTTACACAGAAGTGAGTTCTTGGCTAACCTCCCCGTGTACATAGTTGATCTCAACTCGTCCAAGACGCCAAATGCAGCGCTTTCGACGGCGCTCACATCGACATCTATGGATCGTGCTCCTGCCCCAGTTGCCAATTTTGTCAGGGGAAAGTCTGGCTACGTTCCATTCAAGCCTGGTGGTCTCGATGACGTGATTCTGGCAGCGAATCAGAAGACAACAGAGCCGATAAAGGGGTTGCGGACCGTCCCGCCGGGTTTTTCGAGAGGATTACGACTTCCGGGAGACGATGCAGAAGAGGAGGCGCTTGTCTCCCTCGAAGATGTTGCTGACACCCATGAGGATAAGGTATATTTGCCATCAGCATGCATTGCATATTCTTACTCAGCTTTGATCGCACAGCACGCTGATGAAAGCCGTGTACTGGATGAAGAAGGAGACTTCTTACCCAATGGTGATAGTTTCGGAGAAGTTGATGAACTCTTGCCGACGACAGTGAGGACCTTATCGTGCATGATTAATCAATCAATGTTCACCTAGCACGCTTCCAGCGGACACACCTCCGACCATCAAAGGCCCCCCAACGGACGAGAAGGCCAAACGTAGTCAAGCGCGACTGGGCACATGTAGTTGATATCAACAAACCGATGACCAACTTTCATGAACTTGTGCCGGATATGGCTCACAGGGTCAGTCATCCTTCTTTGCACAGCTCACAACTCATGATCCGGTGAAGTATCCTTTTGAGTTAGATACTTTCCAGAAGGAAGCAGTATATCATCTCGAAATGGGGGATTCAGTCTTCGTCGCAGCACATACTTCTGCCGGGAAGACTGTAGTTGCCGAATACGCTATCGCCCTCGCTGAGAAACACATGACACGGTTTGTCTTACTTTTGGTATGGCAGATCATTCCTTCAAGTTGTCTTGCAGTGCCATATACACCTCGCCGATCAAAGCGCTGTCAAACCAGAAATTCAGAGACTTCAAGCAAACTTTCTCATCGTCGTCTGTTGGGATCCTTACAGGGGACGTCCAAATTAATCCGGAGGCGAGCTGTCTGGTGATGACAACTGAAATCTTGCGAAGCATGCTGTACAAGGGCGCCGACCTGATTCGCGATGTCGAATTTGTGATTTTTGACGAGGTGCATTACGTCAATGATGCAGAGGTACGGACCTTTATCATTCCCAGGAGGTCGTTTTTCTTAGCATTTACCTGCCAGAGAGGGGTTGTATGGGAAGAAGTCATCATCATGTTACCTGATCACGTCAACATTATACTGTTATCGGCAACTGTTCCTAACAGCAAAGAGTTTGCTGACTGGGTTGGGTGAGCAAGTATGAAACGATTGCGGGGAAAACTGACATGTGAATTTACCAAGGCGGACCAAGAAGAAAGACATCTACGTGATCTCCACGGCCCAAAGACCTGTGCCCCTTGAGCATTATCTTTACGCCGGCAGGGACATGTTCAAGATCGTAGATTCTTCTAGGAATTGGCTTTCAAATGGGTAATACCACAAAAGTTCGTTGATTCACATCCTGACACCGTGAGAACAGGTACAGGGATGCGGGCGAAGCACTCAGGCGAAAACAAGACAAAGAACGAGATGCCGCAGGTTTACCACCTGTCCAGCGTGTCGGTGCTCGAGGCGCTGCAAGAGGTGTGCAGCGTGGCGCGCCACCGGCACGCGGTGGTCAACGCGGGGCAGCGTCTGCTCCCCGTGGGCGTGGTGGCGGACAGTCTCGGATTATCCACACGGGGGCAGACAAGAATCTCTACGTTCATTTGCTAAATCATCTACAGAAAAAGGGGCTCCTTCCTGTCGTTGTGTTTACTTTGTCAAAGAAGCGTTGCGAAGAAAATGCTTCGACTCTTACGAATGCAGATCTGTGCTCATCCGTAGAGAAGAGTGAAGTACACGTCGCCATAGAAAAGGCCCTTTCACGATTAAAGGGTAAATGCAGCACGTAAATCGCCTTATGTGCTATGCTAATTTCCACCAGGCTCGGACAAGAAACTTCCGCAGATCACTAGGATGAAGGACCTACTGTCACGAGGAATTGGCGTCCATCACGGTGGTTTGTTGCCCATCGTGAAAGAGGTTTGAAGAATTTGTGTGTGGTTTTTGATTGCTGCTGAGTCGATGTCGATAGGTTGTGGAGATACTGTTTGCACGCGGGCTCGTCAAGATTCTGTTTGCTACAGAGACCTTTGCAATGGTGTGCTTCTCGTCCTGGGTAACCGATTAGAGGTTCTGATCGCGTGCGTAGGGCGTCAATATGCCCGCAAGATGCGTTGTGTTCTCTAACATACGGAAGCATGACGGGCGCAGCTTCAGGGATATTCTGCCTGGCGAATACACCCAAATGGCAGGTCGCGCTGGACGGCGGGGTCTTGACCCTACTGGAACAGTGATCATTGTCGCAGGTGACACTCTTCCTGAGGTGGGTTCACTATCAGTGGGCTCTAGGCAAATGTTAGTTATATCTCTACCTCTACAGCAAACATCCCTCTTGAAAATGATGCTCGGCACGCCCGGAAAACTGCAGTCACAGTTCAGGCTCACCTACAACATGATACTAAATTTGCTTCGTGTGGAAGCCCTTCGTGTTGAGGAAATGATCAAACGGAGCTTTTCTGAAAATTCTTCACAGAGACTACTTCCTGAACATCAAAAGCAAGTTGCAGATGTATGTTTATTATTACTTCAGATGTTCCTACTGACCGTGATAATTGTTAGCACGAGAGAACACTTTCAAAAATGCCCAAACTCGAATGCGAAGTTTGCTTGGGTGATATTGAACGCTATTACGATCTTTCCCTTGAGGTCGTTGCTCTGAACAATAAGCTTTGCAATATGGTCGCTTCCAGTCCTTCAAATGCCAACTTGTTTGGCTCAGGGAGAGTGGTCGTCTTAAGAGACGGCGTACGTTATCTGTCGATCACCACTCTCATGTTTCCTGATATTCCCCTTTGTACAACCAGCATTTCAAGAGAGGCAGCGTCGGCGTTTTGCTTAAACCAGATCTCAGGCAAGCAAGTTCATCTGCAGGGAAGTTGTTCTTCGTGTTGGCTATGGTCGATCAAGAAACAAGATCAGGTGACAAAGGTATTCATTTGGTAGCATACGATATTATATGAAACCTATTCATCAAATTTCCAGACATCGAAGATCAAGCTGTGCCACCGAGATGGCCACTGGATCCCGCTTCATTGCAAACCAAGAATCTTACATACGACCTAAGAAGCGTCACTCTCAGCAGCATTTCTATGGTCACTTCCGAGACTATGAAGGTATGCGGCATTTTTTTTTCCCTGAAGCTCTAGTGCTAAGCCGAACTAGGTCGACGCAAACGGAATCGTGGATCACCATAGAAAATCTTTGATGCTTGAGATTGTCAACTCGCTGCAAATTCTTGTTCAAAAGTGGATGTTTGCTGGAAGTATACCGGAGGTTAATTGGGGCCGCGTGCGAACACTTGACTTTCAAGATGCATTACGCACCAGAAATGACCTTGGCAATCGTCGTGAAGGTTTATCGTGTACACTGTGTGGCGAGTTTGATGATCATGTCAGTTTACATCGCTTGCATGTCTAACCTTAACTGACTGGCTGGGTAGTATCTCATTCTTCATGGAGAGAAGATATTGCGCGCTAACATCGGCAACCTCAAGATGGCAATTTCTGACCAGAACTTGGACCTCATCCCGGATTATGAACAACGAATAGAGGTCTTAAAGGAGTTGAAGTTCATCAATGAAAATTCGACCGTCCAACTGAAGGGTCGCGTGGCCTGCGAGGTCAGACATCGCTTTACCACTGATTAACATTGTCGGCTCACAGAAGTTTAGATCAACTCGGCAAATGAACTTGTCCTCACTGAGCTTATACTTGAGAACACTCTAGCGAACTATGAGCCAGAGGAAGTGGTGGCTCTTTTGTCTTGCTTCGTCTTTCAAGAAAAGACAGAGGTGGAACCTGTTGTGCCGATCAAACTCGAAGAAGGCAGGGATGCAATTCTTGCAATTAGTCAGCGAGTGGGAAGTGTGCAAGATCGACACAAGGTTCCCACAGAAGAATTCAAATCAAACTTGAAATTCGGTCTGATGGAGGTTGTGTATGAATGGGCGAAGGGTATGGTGAGTGAACTGACGCGCCGGTGGTGTGAAGAGCGGAAGCTCATGATCGTCCATTTGTAACAGCCCTTTGACCAGATAACGGCCTTGACTGACGTTCAGGAGGGCACTATCGTGAGGGTTATAACGCGATTGGATGAGACTTGTAGGGAAGTCAGGGACGCTGCACGAGTGATCGGAGACATGGACCTATTCAAGAAGCTGGAAGAGGCTCAAGTCAAAATCAAAAGGGACAGTAAGTCAGGATTGTGGCTGAAATGTTTTATCGTCTCTAAACCCATACCTTGCAGTCGTCTTCGCCGCTAGTCTATATTTCTAAGTCTGTAACTCGAGATGAGAGGAACGAATCACGGTGTGCACTGCGCCAGTGGTAATCGTAGCAGTCCCCTATTATCTAGCCTTGCATATTACCACACAATGAAGAACGGCAATCATTACCAACACCTAGTACTTACGTGAAGCTCGAGAACAGGCAGAACATAAGTAACCAAAGCTAGTCTCGCAAACCCTAATTATAATAGAAGGAGATGTTCCTTCTGTGAGTATGATATAGGGACCAAGGTTATTCTTCTGAAGTGACGATTTCTCTTTCAAATATCATTCTCGTACAAGACAAAAACGAAACCGGTCACAGGGTCTTTGGGGTCTCGGTCATTTCCATCATGATAGTCAGTTGTAGACACATCATCATCACTACTCAACTACTCAGTATTAGCCCTGCTCGCCATCGGCAGGCATTGAAATATTGACCATCTGCCACTGGTCCAACGCCACTCATGCTCTCTCGGGCGCTACTGTGATAGATGTGAGGATCACACAATGACACTGGCATACATCGTCGACATGGCCGAAATAGTCGAAGCCTCGGACAGTGGTGCTATTTCTTCGATAAGCCAATATGATTGTTTTATCGTCCATCGCTATTTGCAACCAGGTTGACGGTAATCCCAGCAGCCTTCATTTTGCAAATAGTTTGGATAGCATTTTTTGGGAAGCTCTTGTCCCTCCGCGCCTTTCCCGGTGCTCACTTGTGCACATTGACCCGGCTGAGCGCCATAGGTAAGACTCGGGTTATCTAGATTGATGTTGCGCGCTGAGACGGAGGTACGGTCGCGCGTTAGGTTCGTTTTCAATCGACATGGATTGCCGCTCAGGCTTCACTGTTAAAGATCAGTCGAGGATCCATCTTACAACGCAACTCCGCAGAGTCTTCCGTGATGGTAAAACGACATGAGGCCGACCGCGCCAATAAACGCAATTAATTGTGCTGGAGCGCTGGTGCTAGAGCGCTGGTGCTCGAGCGGTACCAGTATGTTGGAGATCATAACAGAATGAACGCTTATATTTCTCCACCGCTCTCTGTCTTGTGCTTGAGCGATACCGGTATCCTGGGGACCCTAGAGGAACGGATGACTGTTTCCCCTACCGCCCGTCTGCTCAGTGTTTGGGCGGTACTAGTATCCCCCGGGATCCTAAGAGAACGGACGATCACTTTTCCCCACCGCTTGTCTGTCTGGTGCTTGAGCGGTACCAGCATCTTAGGGTCTGATGAAAGGACAACGCTCTTTCCCCGCCGGTCTGTCTAATGCTTGAGCGGTACCAGTGTCTTGGGGATCCAGAAACAATGGATGTCATATTTTTATGCTTCACCCCCGTCAGAGTTCTGGCACCCAGCGCCGCCCTGGAGCAGTTGTATCCAGTGCTTGGGCATTATCCAGTTGAACGCTCTCCGCAGACACCAGTTGGGGTTGGTACCTAACTTATATCAGCCAAGTTAGAACGTATTTAAAGTCTTATTCTCCACCTCACTTCTGCCACTATTCTCCACCTCGTTTCTACCATCAGCACACCCTACTCATTGAACAACATGTCGATCATAACAAAATCTGATGACGAGATCGATCTTCCAAAAAACTATACCGCTCATCTATTCGGTGTGAGTTCCATTGTGCCTATAACAGTCGAATATCAAGGTGCTGATTGCTGTCCACGTTGTATGTCTACAGACTGCCACCACAGGCGGTTGGACGCAAGAAGTCAGGGTCAGGGTCCTAGACTCTGAGGGCGCCGAGGAATCAGAACACGTTTTCAAAGCCTTCAACAGTCCTCTTGTGGTCACCTCTGGAGGATCGGGCATTGCGAAGCAACAAGACGTGGTGCTTAACGCTGACAATGCTCATAAACGGACACTCAAGATCATCTTCAGAGTGTTCAAGAATAAGGATGGAACAGGCGACGCTGACAAGATCTTGGGTTATTATAAAGATGTGGTGGGTTGATACATTTATCAGCTTGAACTGTGTTATAACTTATGCATTGATCTGCAGCATACTCCGTCTCCCGTTGCTTGTGTGACCAACTACACCGTGAATTCTATTCAGTTTTGATTAGCAACATTAGCAATAACTTACCTTGGCGTTGGCAGTATCGTACCGAGGACGGAGGTGATACGGACTACCACGACACTGCTTTCGTCGTATCCCTGATCAAAGAGTGAAGCATTTGACAATTCTTGTGAAACTGAAACTGACGCGTATGCTTTACAGTATCAAATAATCGCCGGTAGCGACTGCGGTTATCAAGTCCTTTTCCTTGAGATGTAGTCTTTTTTCTTGTACTTGTAGTCGAAGGTTGTCTTCTGGGTTGCTTCAGAGAGTTTCTGGGCGCGAGAATATGATTCATTGTGTATGCTAGCTTCGTAAGCCTGTGCGGGACCGTCGATTTGCAGGTTATCGGTCCTTCGTATCGCCAAAAAAATTGTCTACATGCACTCACCAATCCCGCCAGAGAACAGGGGATGGTAATGAGCTGCAACGATAACTACTGTGAAAACAAACATCCTCAGGGGCTTCAACTCGTTCGAGATGACGCTTGAGCTTAGCGCCGAGGGCGCGGGAATGTTCCCGGACTCTCAATGCTAATCGACGGGCTCACCAAGAGTCTTCGTGTAATTGGGTGGTCGGATTCATCTCAAGCCGAACTTTCCCAGCCTATGCACGATATACTCGCTACTGCAGGTAGCATGTTTGGATAAATTGTTCAGATGTGTAATATAAAACATACCTTGCCCTCGAGTCTCGTACCAATTAATTACTTCGCGTGATAATATGATCTCCGACTCGGCATCCTTACAGTTGGTGACGAGATGGGGTAACCATTCTTCACGACAACGGAATGCAAGTTTGATGTGCTGCAACTATTCTTCCTCCTGTGAAAAATTTAGGCCCCACATACTCAGACTCGGATCCGTTCTTGACACACAAGGGAATATACTCGGAAGGGGATGAGATACCGCAAAGTAGTTCGAATGATGCCATTCGCCGACTCCGAGTCGGAAGATTTAATTACTATCACTCTCGGACCAAGTTCAGGCAGATGAATTAGACTTCGGGTGCATTATGCACCAGAAATGACTGTGACCCTTTCAAGCGTCCGAGTCGTGAAGCAGTGCACGGTACAGCTGGCAGTGCGGCGAGTTCGATGACCACGGGTAGTATTTGAGTAGTATCTCATTCTTTATGGAAAGGACAGTGCGCGCAAACATCAATCTCTGGTTAGAACTTAGACCTATCCCGGACTATGGTCAACGAATAGGGGTCTCAGGGTGTTGAAGTTCATCATTAAAAACTAACTGAAGGGTCGCGTGGCCTGCGAAGTCAGATATAGCTTTTCTACTGATCTATACCGTCGACTCGGGGGTTTTTAGATCGAACTTGAGATTTGGTCTGCGAAGGTTGGTATGAACGGGCAAAGGGTAGTATGGTGAATGAAATATATGAAGGGCAGAAATCTATAGTCGTCCGTTTAGAGCAACCCTTTGGCCAGATAGATAACGGCCTTGACCGACGTTCTGAAATTCACTATCGTGAGGGTTATAACGGGATTGGACGAGACCTAGAAGTCAGGAACGCTGCATGGCGATCGGTCCAGGGGATATTGAAGACTCAGCAGAGAGGCTCAAGTGCAAATCAAGGGAGAGTAAGTCTGAAAATTATGTCTA
This sequence comes from Rhizopogon salebrosus TDB-379, assembly GCA_029603245.1. NCBI lineage: Eukaryota > Fungi > Basidiomycota > Agaricomycetes > Boletales > Rhizopogonaceae > Rhizopogon > Rhizopogon salebrosus. The sequence continues at coordinate 214,122 of MU836971.1, read as the reverse complement.
ACTCCTATTTTCAAGTTGCAATGGACCGTAGAGGTGGCGGTGCAGCACAGTTTTTACACTCCGCGGTAGCTTGAGAGTATAAGGTTCCAATGACAAACCTGGTTGATCCCGTTCTGAGATCCATTCAACTCACAAGCATGGAAACAGTCTCCGCAAGCGACACCGATGCAGCCAGCAGTTCTCGACTTACACGCCAAAATACCTGTTCACACTCCACCTGGCCTCCCCTCAGTGGTTCCGGCTCCCAGTCATTTGATCAAGCGTCAGAAACCGGTGACCCTTCGGCGGGCATCACCGCTGTTGTCAGCGCTATATCACAGAGAAGGCGAGTCAACCCTGAGACTCTCGCTCTCAGACTAGGACCAGATCTCGTGCGCGATCTTGAGGCACTAATACAGCCAGGCAACATCGAAATGCCAGCCTTCGCCCTCCGGAAAGAGTTGCAAGAACGTTACAATACCGACAGGAGGCATATCTATGATTACTTTCACAGCCGAGGCTTGCGTGTGATCAAAGAAGATAAGAACGGTAATGCAATTGTACCCAAGGATCTTACTCCAGCGCCATCGGTTAGAGCCTGACAACTTGATTATCATTAAGAACGTTACTAAAATGCGAGTCTGTTTTCTTAGCCGAAGCCGAACCTCCGCGTCCGCATTTCCCGCCAAGCGTCTGCGAAGCGGTCACGGCGAGCAAGCGCTGCAAACTTAGCGTCGAACCTAATGGAGACTAGGCCCCCAGTTAGCAAACCTCGTGGAGTTATCAAGGCCAAACTTGACCGTCGAAAGAAATACACCGTTAGATCCACTCAGGACCCCGCAATAGTTTGTCTGTCATCCCGGACTGCTCACCCAATCAGTCCCCTCTTTCAACCTGAGAGCTTTTCTGTCACGAGTAAAAACTACGAGCCTGATCCGGTGGTCAATCCCCCTCATGAGTTTCACTCATTTGCACAAGCAATGAACGATATATCTGACATGCATTGCGGCACGCCTGTGTTCGAGACCAGCCCAGCACTCCACAGCTTGTCCAGAACTGCGTTAGATTTAAGAACCGATGGTACTGGATTAGGTTTATCGCCACGTACGACTTCTGCAGACCCTTTTTCTCCGATCTTCTGTACAGCTCCCGAGCAGCCGGTCCTTTATCAAGTACTTTCTGGGGCGTTCGGCACTCGTGACACTCAGGAGTGCACCGGCACATACAGAACTTACATGCAGGAACGTTCACGCCTTTATTATGAGGGACTTCTTGCAGTGCCTTACCCAAGATCTCGTAATGACCGGAAACCAACTTCTTCAGACGATCACCAATCGGTTCCTTACAATAGCAGCGAGTTTAGACGTTGGATACTAAACCCGGGAGAGTTTTGCGTGGCGGATGAAAAAGCTTCGGTCTCTAGGAATAAGCCGGTCAAGGTTGGCGCGAATACAATCAGGCTGAAGGCATCTCCAGTCCTCTCCTATGCCAGCTTTGGCACCGATCATGAAGCCCATCCCTTGGACACGTTGTTTCCAATGCTTGACCAGAATAAGAACAGCATTGATGAGCTCAGGGAATCACCTGTTGTCCGTACTCGGCGCCAATCCTACGTACCTCTGGATTTCTATTCCTTTCCAAATGTGGAAAGCGGCGAGGCTGAGGATCTCCTTCTGCATGCTGCACCTAGCTCGGGCGCCCCTGGACTTCCCGAACTTTCGCATTCGGTCTCATTACAGTCGAAGATCCATGGGGAATCTCTCCACGGACATCCGGATTTCCCAGGATCACCGCCATTACTGCCTTCGGCTGAGCTCCAGCACGTTGATGTTAACCCCAGGCGTCTCACGCCCCCATTACAACAACCGGGTTCCTCACTGAACGTCCATGAAATAGATACCTTTACACCGAAGGAGAAGAGCAGCCGAGAGAATCTTACGCAGACCCGATTCGCACCATGCACCCCGCCAAAGTCGCAGCTATGTGACTATGACAGAATCAGGATGAGATCCCTTACGTCCTACAGCGCTAGAAGGCGGACGATTTCTGCTGGTGGAGGGATATAACAAAGCATTCAGCTTGGCCCGGATCTGTAAGCGACTTATATCCTAATCCTCTGGAAGCTTTCTATTGATCGATAGGCCAAACGTTTCATCTAATTTTCACACAGTTCCAAATATGACTTAGGTCGTGCAAAACCGTCAATCTCCCCTGATTTCCAGCGTCACCTCTTAGTTATCACACGGCATGTCTTCCCGATTCCCAGATCCTGAAGAAAGTTTCATTGTTCCATGATGCCGCTCCTTACACCCTGCGGCTTTACAGCAATAATCATTTTAAGGTTACCCACTAGTTTCACTTGTCTTATTTTCCACCCCTTTTCTCGTACTCGAATCCTTTGGGGTTGCATCTCCGCATTGTTTGCAATTTATCAATATCACTGGGTTAAGTAGGTATTAAGGAGCCCTGAGCGGAATGAAGACATGCGATAAACTATGCAATGTGAATTATATAGTTAGTTACTAGACCAGGTCAGAGTACCCAAGTGAAACCCTATCAAAAAAAACCACAGTACGAACAATTGACACGGATAAAAAAAATTATCGCCAAGTCATTTTCCTGGCGCCGATCTGACTAACATGCATGGGTCCTGTGCAATTTCGGGGGTACGCCGGAATAAAATGATGAGTTTGAACAGCGGGAGCTTTAGGTGAACGCTCCACCGCAATTTGATGATGGTGATCATATGACTCCCCGTCACTAGAATTTGCGCTCAATTGATACCTCACGGCATCAGAGACGGGTTGACAGAGAAGTGGAAGGGGTGAAAGACTCCGCTCTCTAGGATCGTCCATGCCTTCATCAGGAAGAGAAGAATCATCAACTTCGGCAGCGGATGCTAGTTCGTCCAAGGGGATGGGAGGGATTGGGCGAATGGGTTGTGGTTGGAAAATGGGGAGATGCATGGATGAATGTCGTGTGGCTCCCGGTGCGAAGGCGGGTGGAATTGCATCAGCGAGGGAAGAAGATGACGAATGTTGGTACAATGCGGAAGTGGGTGCGAATAATGTAGTCGTGGAATTCATACTGTCATGGGTATACGAAAGGTTGTGATGAGGGTATGAAGATGATGCTGGTGACGAAGAATGATGTGGTCTTGGGGAATACATATCACTGTCCTGCCGTCGCTGCGCACGAGAGGGTAATGGTCGGTGCGACGAGGTAGGATATCCAGGTGCAGACACGGACATTCGTCGGTCTGTAAGTATATGTGTCGATGATGGCTGTGGCCACCAAGGACCAGATAGCCGTGAACCGTCCCCCAGCGCTCCTTCGAGCGCAGAAGTGGATTTCATCCCTTGGGGCACGGTTGCACCGTAGAACGGCGAGGATTCTTCCTCAACGCCGTCCATGTCGTCCATATCAGAATCAGAATCATCTTCGGATTCATTGAAGTCCATGTCTTCCCGACACTCAGGATACTCATGGATAAAGGGGGAGGAGGGGGTATGTATTGACTGTGACGATGTAGAGGAGGGAGTATTAACGTCAGATGATAGGGATGGTTGTGTCGTTAGAATAGTAACCTTAGGATTGATGGAAGTAACATGATGCGGAGGACGCAAGAGGTTCGAAATATGATGATAAGCCGACCATGAGTTAAACTTTGACATGTTCGAAGGAGACCCGCGCTTCGACTTGTAATGCTCGTGAGGGGAGTACATATCGTCAGAATAAACGCTGTCAGGGGAGTGGATGTAGGGACTCATGATGCGTTTGTGAGAGGAATGGAGTTGAGGATAGCAATATATGTATGGCTGCATTGTCTAGATGAAGAGGGAAGCCCCATTCAGTGTACGATGGAGCAAGGAGGGAAAGCTAGCGAAAGCTGCGCGCGGAAATCGATTTGGAGATCATATACCCCAAGATCAGCCGTAAAGAAGTGTCCGAAATCTGGATGCCTAATTGAAAGTACGCAAATAGAAAGGCAGGGATGTCTGTCAGTAGTGACGAATCAATTTGGAAGACAGGCAATTTATAACCAGGCCCACATCGCTAAGTCGGCAGCTGTACATGGATGGCAGGTACGATGGTTGGATTGTGTAGGGTCACCAACCAGTTGAGGGCTGCGACTTCCATTGATCAATCCCGTCATCGATTGCCAACAACGCAATCGGGGGTAAGTGGGCCCAATTAAAACACGTTGGAATCTGGACTAAGTGATAGATCAATTGGAGACAAGAATGGACGCGGAAGTGAATTCTAGGCGATCATTGTCATCTTACCAATATATGATCAAGGCCGTGAAGTCAATGTGATATATCAGGAAAATCACCGGTGGGGCCTGCATGACTGCGGCAAAGAGCAGTGGCCGTGGCCGTGTCTACAAGGAGTTGGCTTGAGAACAATACTGAAAGGAAATACGCACCTGAGCCTCGTGTTATTGACAGCGCCATTATTGAAACCTTGGCTGACGCGGCCGTCAATAGCTACAAGGCAATTAGACTACACATTTGGCATTACTCCCTTTGTTCTCAGAGATGTGTTATTCCCAGAACGGAGTCCCTGGGCACTTGTCAGGTCCGTGTAGGGGTTCGTACTGGTTCGTAACGAGATGCGCTTGCGAATATCAATCAAGGTGTCCATCAGCATACTATGTCCACCGAATAAGGAACCTTTGCTGTTCTCCTTCCCATGAAAATTCAATCATCCGCTTCATCTTGATCTGATGAACCCTCGTGATATCGATACCGTGCCACGCAGGAAGTTCATCCAAGATGGGCGATGCTAGCTCTCTCTGCGGGATTTCGTAAAGATGGTGGGTTATCGCTGAAAACTGCGATCGTAAGTACAGCAAAAAGTACGGAGCCATGGCCATCAGCGATCTAAAACGGTTAGCCGTGACAGTATTTTGGCGCCACCCCAATGTGAGTCATCGGAGCCAAAGGCAGCGATCATATCGCGCGTCGCAACTATGTAGTGACACTGGCAATCCTGCCATAACTAATGTCTGCCCATGCACAAACAACGAGGCTGGCAGTAGCTAGGGGAATGAATTGATTATCCAATATTTTCATCTCCTGGCATCAGGGGGTGGTTGACAACGAGTGCTGCGGCGCCCTCGCATGACTAATTCTATGAACGAGCCGGCGTGGGCGAGGTCAAGAATCCAAGATCACACATTCGCATAATGGGCGGCCCAGACGGCACTAGAAATGTATAGTAATCGACGGCCATAAAGAAAACATCGAAAAGAGGGACTGTACGTATAGTAACACGAGGCATGTAGAAACTAAAGCACAAATAATACGAAACCCTCCAATTATGCATCAAGGGATGCCTGAGTCCCATGGAAGCATCAATTCCACGCACTCAATCCAAACACCACACTCCATGAAATCCAGAATTGTATCCTCGGACACGATGTATCATTTACTCAGCAACGGTCAGCCCTCCCATCGCCCTCTGCATGTCTCTCATGGTGGAGTCAAGTCCGTTGCCCCTGGGTCCGGTTCCGGGACTTGTACCTCCCGTGACATGGTTTCCGCTGATGACCCGCGGGCCCAGTGCCGGGTGTCTCACACCCAAGGCAGCTCCTAGCATTCGCTTCCCCGGATCTCCAATCTTTGGCGGTCCTTCCGCGTGAAGAATAGCGGGATCTTCGTGTGACACAGCGGAATTGATTAGGTCATTCAGAGATGGGTGAGAAGGAAGGGTCGGAAGGGTCGGAGAAGGCTCACGCCCGTTGAGCCTGGGTGAATGCTCGGAGATTGTAGCATTAAGCACGTGGCCATTCAAACCGTTGCCATTACGAATTGCGTTGCCATTCTGACTGTTGTTGGTACTGCGGCTGGGGAAGACAGAAATAGAGGCAGCACGTAAGTTGTGACCACGAGATGCATTGCTAGAATGTTGACCACGAGTATTGACAGTCTGAATGACAGTCTGGGCATCAGGTCCATCATACGGTTTGACGGTGGCAGGGTTGCCGGTAGTAAGGATAGCAGGAGGGAACGCGAGCGTATGTAGATATGCTCGTTTGGCTGTTGTTACCAGTATCATAAGAGGCTGCTGCTGCTAGGAACTCATCAGATGCAGTTACTTACCAACTGATGCATCTTGGAAAACAATCAAGAGGCTTGTGTCGTCTCGCCACTTAATCTTGAACCCTCCACCAACGTTCTCCCATTCCGAAAATGCAGATTGGATATCTTTTGTCTTCAGCTCCTTTGGAAAGCCTGTCAAAGACAAAATACGCGTGACAGACGCCGAAAGACCGGAAGTTGAGGCGATTGACATGTTTGAGTCAGAAAACAAAGGTGATAAAGATGAGTTGAAGTTGTCGAAAAAAATAGGCGGGAAGACCGAAAGCCGAATAAGAGAGCAAGCAGTCGTTGATTAGCGAGGATGTAAAGTCCGAAGGAAACGTGCAACTGGAAAGCTAGAATGTGGTGAAAGGAGACAAAGGAGAATGCAGTGAAATTGCTAGTGATGCGTTGACTATCGAAGAAGAGAGCGTTTCAGTTGATGTTGTACAGAGGCTGAGCGGGAAGAGTGTAATAAACTTGCAGGTCGTAACAATCAGAAACTACGACGTTAGCCTGCAGCACTTTCTCACGGTCTCTCTCCCTGAAACCATTAGCAGCGACGCATAGGTAAAATGAAGCGCTAGTCCTTAGTCTTCGTTCTGAACCTTTTGAAGTCTTGGAAGAATTACCCTTGGGTTGCTCTACAGTTGGAGGAAACCGCGCAGCGTCAATCCTTCCTCCACACCGTGACGAACGCGTAGTGCGCTAGCATGATAATGGATAACGACATTCTTCGCGCATGGCTGCTCATTCACGAGCTGAGCGATCAGCTCTCTCACAACCAAAAGATGTCAAGTACATTACACTCACAGGCCGCTGCCATCAAAGTGAGTTCTGTCGCTCGAAATATCCGTTCCTTTCACAACTATCACCAGGACCAGGCTGTACACGCCAGTTCAGGTTTTGTTCTAAGGCGATATAACACCGACATCTCGAAAGGTCTGCTTCAACTTACGTCCCGCAGCAGGGCTGAACCTTGTTCACAGAGATTTTCGATTCCGAATTGGAACGTATGAACGCCCACTTCATTATCGAGAACCAGACTCTTCTTTATGAAAACAAACAGTTCAGTCTCCTTCTTAGAGAATATGAGGGCACTATGGAAACAATCATGTCCAAGTTCAGGAATCATGCAGTACGTCTGACACTTTTCATACGTCAATTACTACATAGCGCCCCAATAATGACGTGCCTTAATTCTAGCTAGCAGCTCAGCAATATGAACTCACCCTGACGCGCCACTACGAAACCTTACTACAGGCTTGTGACGCCCAGAGTCAATATGCAGACCTGACGTCCGAAACCAAAGCTGCTGTTAGCCTTCAGCGCCTCGCCCGCAGTCTCCGTGCATTGCATCGCTCCATGTCCGGCGAAGAGCCCGAAGCAAATGAAGATGGCGCAGAGGACTCACCGGTCGACATCTCCGCTCTCATCCAAATATTAGACCAACAACCAGACTCCGAAATGCGGGAAGATTGGGCATTGGAGCGCGAAACTGAGATTTCTCGTCTGGAAAAAGAAAACGAGGACCTGCGGAAGATGCTAGGCATCGACCCCTCCTCACTGAGCGAAAAGGGTATCACACTGGAGCTAGACGATAATGCACAATACTCGAGGTCGCTTTCAGTGGGGTCTCGGAAGCGGAGCGGCTCCTCTTCCGGTGCGCATCTGAGCCCATGGGCGTTTGATGTAGATATTCCACGGGAGCGGGAGAGCAATCCTTGGAGTGGATGGGAGTCCCAACCACAGCCTCAGCCACCGCCACCGCAGCCTCAAAGGCAGCAGGGACAACAGCGGCTTCAGCAGCAGCAACATCCCCCTCTACTCGGCAGTGGTGTGCGCATGCAAGAAACCATGTACTCCAATCAGATGTCGTATCCCAAAACCATGCGACGACCTGCAAATTTATTCTCGCCTAACCCTGGTCCTGCACCACCGGTGAGCGTAGGTTCAAGCGTAGGCTGGCCACAGTCAACGCCGCCCAAGCCTGACCGGTGGATCCAAGCTTGACCACTGGACGTCGAATATTAAAGCGGTTTTGAATTGCAGTAGTTTTCCCCCATTAGTATCTGTATCCTTAGACTTTTGATACCCTTCTTACTTCACAGTACTCCACTTACTGCGACGCTTCAATGAAACCTTAATCGCACTGTCACATTCTTGGCTTCGAGCTAATAACGATTGTCTTCCTTCTATTAGGGATCCTCTGCGTTGAAATGGTTAGCTTGCGCTCCATCCTACAAGCCTTCAGCAATGCTGTGGAGGCAGATTTCCCTGAAGACGATCTCCGACTCAGACAACACCTAGTGTATCCAGAAGCTCACTATTAACGCCAAGTCATTGCCCTTACACACTACGGTAGACCTGGCATATTCATGACCCGGGACCCAAAAGTCGATCGAATATCCAATGCCCTCAAATGGTCAACGTAAGGCCATGACTTCAGTACTTCGACACTTGGATAAATATACATCCGGGAATTCAGGACCAGAACGTTCTAGCTCACTGGGTACACTGCACTTGATTTGAAAATGTGATCGATTGCGTTCTAGAAACCGTCTAAGCAAAGCACATACGAAGTGCGCGGGTGGAAAATCGCAAAACAAGGTAACAGGTATTCTATGAATGAGATGTCGCTAACGCAAGGTATTAACATATACAAGAAAAGTAACAGAAAAACGTGCTCGTGCTCGCTATGTGAGGGGTATCGCCTGTTAAAACGCACTATAGATACAGAAAAGAGATGCCCAACTAACAATACCACCACAATCACCGCCCCTCCCTCCCCGCGCCAATCGTACAGCTAAAAGTACGTGGAAAGTCCATTCCAAAATGATTAGGATTAAAAGCGCATTAACTCATTATAAAGTCCAATTTACCAACCACGGATCATCGCGTCCTGCATACTTCGGCTTGTCATGCGAGAACGAAGCGAACCTCACACCCGAGGCCGCTTGGCCCACGACCTTCAAAAGCGATGCCAAGCATCCGCTCTTTGCGGCAGCCAAGCCCGCCCTCTCGTCCTCGGCCTTCCCATTCTTTGCCTCGTGCACACATGAGGTTTTGCAGTGCGCGAAGGCGGAGAATCTCGGGGTTAGCCACAGGACGCATGCGGTAGGCAAGCGCGGTGGGTGGAGTGCGGGGTCGAAGGGGTGATGGGATGAGGAAAGAGTGAGAGGACGCCGAGCGATGCACCTGTGGTATTGCGGTCGGCGTCACTGGAAAAGGTGACACGAGAGGAATGCAGTAAATGGGTTCGGGAGAAGTAGCTATTGTAGGTGGGATGTGAGCAATAAATTTCTTCACGTCTGCTGGACGAGCACGGTAGCCATGGCGTCTGTAACTTCTTCTGCTGATGGGAACCTCTCGAGACTGTGAAGATATGTAAGAGGGGGAGGGGGGTGCGCCAACGGAAAACATGGTTGCAGAAATGTAGGCGAACTGAAGTCCTTTCGCCGCGTCAACTATACCGTGTACAGAACGGCTGACGCGTCGGGCCAGTGTTCTCCCCACGATTTCCAACCGATAAGAGTCATCCTCCACTATTGAAGGGACATCCGCAACAGGTCTATTGGACCGCATCTCCGAAGCATAACTCCGAGGCTTGGGCGGCGAGAGTGGTGTCTCATCAAGCGGAACATGAACAAAGGAGGAGCGCGGAATGAAGTCATGGTGACTCTCATAGAAAGTAGGCAGTTGGAGGGACGACGTAGAGCATTTCGGTGAGTCAGGCATAGGGGAGGACGCTTCTGGAGATGTGATGTCTGTTACTGACGATCGCCAACTGCCAAAAGACAGCCAAGAGTTCGACCGCGACGTAGAAACAGAAGACGATATCGGGAGCATTAAGTCATTGGAAGGGACTGAAAGCATAGGGGTGGGAGTGCTGCAGAGCGGAGATCGCTGGGGGATCTGTGTAGGGAGTTCCACACCTTTCCCTTTCGCCTTACGCCTCTCTCCTTCTTGCCACTCCACGACTTGCAGGAGGCTGTGGAGTAACTCGGACCGCACAGAGGCTTGACGGCGATGTCGCTGAGGGCTGGCCACATTACTGATGCCAGCAATACGCCTCGCCTCCTCCGATCGTTCTGCTGCGTCCAGCGGGAACAGCCTACCGTCCATACTAGACACCACCTCCTTGAACGAGACCGTGCGTAGCTGGCCACCTGAAGGCTTGGGTGTGGTATCGCCACGAAGAGCCTTGGGGGATGTAAGGCCACGCTTGGGTGGGGTTTTGCTTAGCTTGACGGGCTGCATGGGACTGTACTGAAAAGGACCTTCGTCGCACTTCGACGTCAAGCACTTATCCAGTCGTGCCTGCGATAATTTACCGTAAGAGACAGTCTGACGGTGAGCCATCGAGAACCCCACCCGCCTGGAACGCTGTCGGAGAGCGAGCTCTGCCTCTTCGTGTTGCTGCATTTCTTCTGCCCGTCTTTGCTCCTCCTCCAAAGCAATCTCCTCCTCACGACGGCGAATAGCACGAAGTCGTTCGGCATGAAGACGCTGTTTCTCTTCCTCCCAAACTTTCTCGCACATACGCAAGCGTTGTCTTCGCTGTGCCTCCTCCCACCTCTCACGTTGTTTCTGTCGAGTTTCTTGGACGACACGCCTCTCGGGTTCTTCGAGCTTGAGTGGACCAGATGGTACGAAGTACATGTCGAAATCCTCGTCGCGGACTTCGTCTATCCTGGGATCATTATCTGAGGTGACTTCGATCCCTTTAAGCTTAAGAAGTAGAATCTTGGCGAGACGTATGTCATCCAATGCGTAAGCCACTTGAACTTGGTCCTCGAGTGACTGGGGAGGCGAGGGTGGAGAATCATAAGAATCAGAGGAGTCGGTGGAGAGAGAGGGGGGTGCTGATGACTCATCCGACTTTAGGGACTCTGAAGTCAGCGGCGATAAAGAGCGGGCGGGCGAAGGAGGTTCGTTAGGCGAATCGATTGAGCCGGCCTGGATGTCCATGGACTCTGAGGGAGAGAGAACCACTGATGACGCGTCTGAAGGCAAAGGTTGTTCCACTGGATAGGTCGGATAAGGATCCCCCTTTTCCAAGTGAAGTAAGAGGGTCGTTGGGGGCGGCGCATAAAAGTTGGGATGTACGGGAATATCTACTTCCCGCTGTTTCTCGAGATATAGATGTATTCTCCGTTCCTCGGAGGCCTGCCTTGCCAGTGCGACAGGTGAGATTTGGCGTGAACGCCCACGGCGCTGCATTGGTGGGGGACGGGAGTACCAGCCACCGCTGGGCGGACGGAAAGAAGCAGTGAGCATGGACGGGGGAGAAAGGCAAAAGTAAAGGATTCACGGAGAGTTAAAAGGGATTCTTCTTCCACGGGAAGATCTCGGATCTGATATTATGACCGTATAAGACTATGGATTCGGGAAATGCCTCGAGGTAGGACAAATGAGCGCCTGCAAGATATGAACAAAGGACCGAGGCCACAGCAAAAATGGCCCACAGGTGCCCGAGTAACGGGTTCCTATTGACCTTTGATAGGCAAGTCTCCAGACGCTAGATAGAAAGAACACGAGCCCCCGTCAGTGCCATGCACAGGAGAGATGATATGCCGAGTAGAACCAACCGAGGCCCTGGCTGTGTTTGGTTACGGGTTACACCAGCCACTCGCCGTCAAAACAGGTTTCGCCGCTGTGCAGCACGACGTCGAGAGGACTGCGAACGATGTGAATGCAAGGGTGGGCAGGAGAATTAAATTTTGCCGGGGTATCTTCCAATCACAGCTGTGACAGTTACCCGACTGTGGCTGTGTCCAATGCTGGGTGCACGATTGATCTCATCCGAGTCGGATGACTTCCCTTGGTCCGCTAGCCCTGACTCGTATACCCCCAATTGGAATATCTGCACTACGCTTGACATGTCCATCCCCATAAGTTTTTCATCATCCATGCCTCGAGGTTGCCACTGCACTCCAATCGTTCTACAATGCCACTCCATCCAACGCCCTTCCTTGTATTCATGACTCACCAACCGTCATCATGCTTTGCAACGAGGCAGGCTACTTCGCCAGACTCCTCTTTCTTGGGACCAACACTGTACAGCGTGTTGTCCCTGATTCTCCCATATCAACACACGCAGTCACCAGTGCCACTCATGTGGGAGCAAGATTTAATGTGCGTCTCCCTTGTCACATTGCCATTGGCTCTGCCCCACGGGCCATCTACTTGTCCCGCTTATGTTTTAGCTTGCAATGTCCAACCATCGTCTCCCATCGCGCCATCTGCTTTTAACTCTGCACTACTTCCCTTTCATTCAAATGACGCCGAGAACGCATGTGTGCTTGTGGCGCATATAGAAGTTTGCCACGCGTTACATATTCTTTCCGTCAAATGAAATTCATAGACCCCGGATAGATGGTAGGCCAACGTATGACTTCAGTTCCTGCCATCCAAGTATCCCGTTACACGTCTTCTCTCAACGTTGCCTTGAACTCTGACACTCGAATTCTCCACGTAAACTGATTATCTGCTACACCATCTCATCAATTTACCTCATCCTTCTCCTGATCAGTGATCAGTGATCACCATCGCATCTCTCCGTGCCATCTGTTCTGATATGTTTGTGTCTCAGGTATAATCAGATTAATCCAATCGCCAACGTATCTTCTACCTCATCATGATCATCAGCCCGCCCGCCTGCCCGCATCAAGCTTGTCCCACGGCATCATTTTTATCATTCGTCCTCACACAACTTATACATTGCCTGCGGCGCCTAGATATCGCCAACCTTCCTATTCGGGACATACTCAGGTATAGTACGGCACCTCAAGGCTGCCTCGTGTAAAGCGAACAAGCACTGCGCTTAAGAACGTGGTGTTAGAACAAACGCACCGCTTTTCTTTTTGAGCCTTTGCAATTTCAACATATCTCCACTGGCCTGGCGTATCTCTCCCCTTGAACCTAGGTTGGTCGCCTCATAACCCATAGTACCGTCACCGGCCCCATATCAAACATACTAGATTCACTACTGTATAGGTCCAGCTGGGTCCATGGCAGATAAGGGCGCGGGACATTCCTCAGGCAGTGGAGCCTGCTTATCGGTTGCGAAGGCACAAAGGTTACAGCATCGTCATGCCACTAATAAATATGTACGGAAGCTTTTTGTGCTACCTGTCTAGGGCTGTTTATCGTCATCCTCGGGTTCGCACGTTTTACGGGGGAGCAGAACATCGATAAACGCCCTCCAGATTCCACCGACATATGTTCTTCTGATTGTGTTCATGTGGTTCGTCCACTCAAAACAGTCATTTGTCTCTTGATTATACCTTCACACGGCTATCACCCACGGTTAACCCTACATACCACAACACTCCACCTGCGGCGATCAACAGGATTGATCTGAGGCGGTCTAGCACTATGGAGACTCCCGGTGCTCTTGACGAGGCTATCTTTGTAGACTTTAGATAGTATAGTTAAGTATCTCCTCGCGCCTGGCTTCAATTTGAATGTCCTAAACACTGTTATATAAGCTAGCCTTTCTTGTTACTCACTGTCAGTCATGATTTGAGTTAAAGTCTAGTGGACCAGCAGAGCGACCAAGGCGGCCAAAGCAGGTAGCTCGGTCAAACCGGACATTGATTGCGCGCTTCTGAATGCGCGCATATTGAACCTATCACAACGCAGTAATTCCTTGCGGAGGTCGTCATTGGCAATATTCTCGTCCCGAAGGGTGTTGCAGAGCGTTCCTGAGATACGATGACCGCGAACACCCGGAGAATCGCTATAGTCTTGATCCTTGCTATCCGGAGTCTCCTTTGAAGTTTACAATGCTTCTAGCTGGAGAACGTGGCTCAGGCTTCAGTTATGCTTTGGCTTTGTGCCGTTCTTGAAAATACATGAGGTCGTGTTCTTCTCCTTATCCTCAAGGAGGCAGCTCAGCTTCCGCGGTGGTCGGCAAAATAGAGAAGACGAAAAGTTGCTAATCACTCAAGAAGATTTCCTGCACGGGAACACTTGTGCTTCGTCATACTATTATTGCCACAGAAGGTATTTACACAGGAATCCTTTTACTGTAACTCTAAATGATGTTCCTAATTTTGTCACAGACATAGACAATCGGATGACCACGGAACTAAATCCCTGGTATCACATGAGTGTGAGATACGTCGATATCCATCCAGACTCCAAGTCAGATACGAGCGGGCCCCTTGGAGTTGGTGGTGACTTGTCCCAGGTCCTTCTCGTTGTGTTTTTGAAATGCGATGCCAAGACACATCCTGGCGCAAGTTCCATCAGACTCAGAAGCATAAGAGTTAAATAGTATGCGGTGCGGTCGAAGCAACGCAAGGATTAGCCTGAAGGGTGAGTCAAACTTAAGATCCTTCGAATGTCCAGACCTCCCGATGAGACGGCCTGTGCCAACGAATTGTACACAGGAGAATTACAACTATAGGCGCTCAATCTCCTGAGCGCGCGAGATCAGAAGATCCACCACAACAGATACTCGTAGTTGTCGACGGTTCCGATTAACCGTGAGAGCGCAGCGTGCGATTGCGTACATGTGCGGCCCCAGCAAGGAACCTTGTGGCTTTGGACCCGCAAGTCCGCGGCGGCCCTTGAATGGGGAACTACAGTTTGCAATCCACTTTGGCATTGCGAATCGGCACTTTGTGGTCATGGCCCATTAAGTGCGACAGCTGGCGCCAGCCTACTGGCGGGTGATGTGCATGCTTCTCCGCTCGTGTGGAGTCCCGATGCGACTCAGCGGGCTGGCATCTCCAATTCTCCCCCGAGGACTACTTGTCTTTGCCACTTGCCGTCAAGTATCTTGCAACCTCTGCTGGCATTCAGGGGTATGAGCGTTCTGGGTCAGCTAGCTTTTGCGAACTTGCGGCGCTAGCGCACATAGACATCACACGACAAATTCCCACGATGCGCTTGTCCGCCGGCTTTTCCCTCCGGCTTCGGCTTCTTCACGCCCCCGGAAACAAAAACATGTTTCTCGTCTTCGTGCCATGTGCTTTCTTTGGCGCATGCCCTCCCGCTCCTATGTTTCTTCCGCTTCTTCCACACAGAGACATACTGGAGTTTGACCGACTCCTCAAAGTCGATTTTTCTGCATATTCTACTCGATTTAAGGGTGTCCCCAGTACAGTGACATCCTTTTTTCGTGGACTTTGAGCGGGTAGAGGAATGCTTGCTAGACTGTCGCGCCAGTCTGCCAGGTGGCTAGATGTGCGCGTCGAACATGCATTGTTTGGCCAAGACGATGCCATAGTGAGTATATTCCATGCTTGGGCATGTTGTCTGAACTGACGGACGCCTCACGTCCAGTCGGTGGATGTAAACGTGCTCACTTACCTGGACTTGTCCTGGCACGGGCTGTGTGGCCGAACTATCGAGCCTGTGTACCGTGGCTTGAAAAGCATCGTGGAGGAAGACTTCGACACAGTTGCTAGGCTTCTATCAGAACTAGAGCCCATCGATGAAGGACCAAGACAGGTATGTCGCGCTTCACATGTTAGACCAGTTCCAAAGCTAATATATTCATAGGCAAATGAGAGTCTAGAATTACCATCACAACCGCAAATTCCATTATCTTCAAATTCTAAAACACAGGGCAGCGTATTGCCATGTCCTGATATTTCAATATCAGAATGGCCAAGGAGAAAGCGCCGGCGATCCTCTACCTTAGTGAGTTTAATCCTTAGCATGTACGAGCCAGTGTTTACGTCCGTGAAAAGGTCGAACCGCTTGTCATAAAACCTACCCACCCTTCCGCTCCGACAATCATTGTAACCCCCTGTTCACCTCAGTCCCGTGAAACCTCGTCTTGGGTACCATACCAAGATGCGTCATTCGGCACGCTCCTTACAGTGCCTACGCACACCCCGTCAAACGGCACATTTCCACCTCTCGTAGCTCCATTGAATACCGATCACCGCGTGGACGATTGGAAGTATGTCAACGGCCACTGGTGTGCTGTTCTTCCGACGCAGGACGAGCAGTGCCGAAGGGGGCTATATTCCAAGAGCTTGAGACGATCAAGGTCTCGACCTCCTTGTCGCACGGATATTTAAACTCCTGTGTCATCCGATGCATCCATTGCTATCTACCCGTCTACTTACGTGTAACTTACCCTTGTATTTGTTGCCTTGAGTCACCTTGTTCCTAAAACACATCTGATATTTTCCTGTATCATACCTATCATGTCATGTATCTCTCAATGGTTTAAAACAGCAAAGAAACACATTGCCGTATTGCGATTGTCTGGGGCACGGAAATGGGAGACACGTTCAGATTGACACGTGGGAACTCGCAGTGCGCATGCAGTTCTCCCCAGATTGTTCAAACATCCCTTTAGCTTGACTCGTTCTTTCTTCTCCTTTCCTTTCAAATTACTGACTATTGAAGCCTGTTTCATCAGGGTTTGCTGCCACTAGTGCTACCATTTTGGCGGCCTCTCGACGCAACCATGTCGTTCCGAGCAATATTTTATGCATACGTGTTGGGTGGTCTGACATTCATCCCACTGATCATCCTCCTCCTCATCAGCATCACCATATACACCTCTGTCCCCGTCTCACAGGACACGCCCAAAGATGTTAAGCCGAAACTCCACACCGAGTCAGCTGAGCCACAGGAGGAATCCGAAGAGCAGCCTGCGTCACCGCTAGAAGTCAACGACCAGCCCAAGACGCGCAAAGCCTGGCTGACGATGCGCCGGACGTTCGAGGAATCTACCTTTGACGGCTCATACGTCACTCTCGTCCGCTCTTACTTAGACGCGCGCTCCAAGGACCCTAAGCGCTCACGGCCGAAGGACATGTGGTTCGTCGTCCTCAAGGGCAAGGTGTTATACTTGTATGAGGACGAGAGCATGATGGAGTGCGAAGCTGCTGTAGAGTTGAGTGGGCATGATGTGTCGCTTTTTCCGGAAGGACTTTTGGACGGGGAGCTGTACACAAAACGGAATGCCATATGCCTGCGGCCACGACAAAAGTCCGAGGGTGACGCCATGCCTAGCGTGACCAGGGAGATGGTACTGGAAGATATCAATATTGATGAGAAAGTAGAGGAGGCAGGCGGAAGCTTGAAGAAGCAGGCGAACGAACGCGAGCGACTTATTGAAGAAGAGAAACTCCACGAATCCGCGCGACGAGAGGCATTTAACACATCGACACCTTGGTTCATTTTCGTGCGCTCTTGTGTGGAGATGGAGGACTGGTATCTTGCACTCGTGCACGCATCTGAAAACCCAACTGGCACATCCACGCTCAACCCACTCTCAGGCGTCTTCCTCCCTTCAGAAATGAACCAGCTCGTCATGACTCTTGATGAACAACCTGACGTCATTCCCATGCGCTGGTTGAATGCACTCCTTGGGCGTATATTTTTCAGTTTCTACCGCACACAGATTTTGGAATCATACATCATTGGTCGTCTTATGAAGAAGCTTTCTAAAGTCAAGCGTCCTACGTTCCTTACAGATATCGCTGTCACCGAGTTTTCCATCGGGAACAAGGCACCGACCCTCAGCAAGCCAATGCTGAAGGAACTCACGAAGGAGGGCGACGCATCGCTCGAGGTGCGCTTTGTGTACAAAGGGGAGGTCCGTGCAACCGTCGAAGCCACTGCTACTATCAACCTCGGTGCTCGGTTCAAGTCGTACGCCGTTAAGCTGGTGCTGGCGGTTATTGTGCGCGAGATAGATGGAAATCTCCTCATCAAGGTCAAGCGACCGCCGAGTAGTCGAATATGGTATGCGTTCACACAAACCCCACGCATGGTAATCGACGTTGAGCCCATCGTGAGCGATCGTCAAATCACATGGAGCATGGTACTCGATACCATCAAGTCGAGACTCATCGAGGTGGTGAGTACATGTATATTTATTACTTCAACCACAATCTAATTTCTTGTTATGACTTAGATACAAGAGTCTGTTGTGATGCCAAACATGGATGATATCAGTTTCTTTGACAGCTCACCATATGCGCACCGTGGAGGCCTTTGGTCTGATGCTGCACGATACGAGAAGTCAGAGCCCGCCCCAACTTCGCCCGAAGCTGAGAGCGTAAAGCCCGTGGCGTCTGAGCCAGAACTATCCACCTCCGCCACTTCTGACGAGGCCACATCACCGCCAATAAAACGTTCCCAGTCCGCTGAAGACCTGGTGGTTGAAGCATCATCGCTTGATACCGTACCAGTCATCCGCTCAGTCAGCGGAACCTCAGAGAGCAATTTAAAAGCCTCTCGGCGGCGGTCCTGGTTCTCAGCAGGTGGAGATGACTCTGATGTAGGCGAGGAGGAGGTTGAGGAGTCCGATGGTGTGCGTGGACGGCGGAGCCGGACTACAAGTATCGCAACGCCAAGACAAGAGGTTCCTGGAAGCACGTCGCCTGCCAAGCCCGCAGATGAGGTGGAGGTGGATGACGAGACCCCTGGGTTCCTATCGCCGCAGTACCAGGGTCGGTCCTCATCAGCGCACTCCCAAACACATTCTCGGTCCTCTCGAACAGGTTCTATTTCATCATCAGTTGGTGGTGACGAGTTTTCAAATTACCTCTCCGACTCTGGCGCGGCTTCCAAGAGCCCGCGACACTCCGTCGGTTCGAGTACAGCAAGCTCTTTCCTATCTACGCTCAAGTCAAAAGCTGCAGACAAGCAAGCACTGAGCAACTCTGCTAAGGAGGCAATGCGCAAATGGGGGGTTAACTGGGGTCTTAAGAAGGACAATAATGTTAACGGATCTCAAGATGACGTCCCTGACACCGGCCCTTCGGATACTCGCATCCGGACAGACAGTACACATGGCCGCCCCAGTTACGCAGAAGTGCGGGCTGCTGTCACCGAGCGAAAAGAGCGTAGAGATGATGGTGGGTCTGCTCCTATTCCTATTCCCAATGGGAAAGGCATGAGATCCACAAGCGCATCCAGTGGTCATATGGCATCATCTACTGGAGCAAATGCCTCGCCCCCACTCCTGATACACGGCGGCTCATCAGAAGGGAGCTCCTCTTCTAAATTTGTGGCACCTTCTCTGTCAAGGTCGGCGACAGAGAATGTCTTGGGTGATCCACTCAAAGACCGCGATTTCACGGATGTCACAGAAGAGCACCACAGGCCATCTATAATCCATACTCAACCTTCACAGGCGCGGATGACTATTCCAGGGATTCATGCGAGTCATCGCGGGGAGCCGCTTTCGATGGGCAACATTGCACCACCTACACCTTCTCCGGAGAGCAAATCGAAGGGGCCTGCTATCCAAAGCATGTATCGCTTGTGGAAGAGCCCGATCCTCACAGGTCAACAGCAGGGCTCAGATAACCAGCCGACCACGCGCACGGAGACGGATGAACGTAATGGTGATGTCGCCCCGCTCAGTCTTTCTGCCGAAGTAGCATCACCACCTCCACGACCTATTCCTCCCCCTCTTCCTCCGCGGGGAATATCATCTAGCGTCGTGGTAAAACACACGGCTGATTCGTTGAAGGATTCTATCGCTCCCTCGACGTCACCTGCTTCAGAGGCGCTGAAGCATATTGCCGAGAGAGAGGAGATGAAACGAGTCTCGCCTGTGCAGACATCATCATCACTATCTCCAGAGTCAGTTGAACCATCAGCACTTGAGGTCGCACCCGAGTTGGACATAGCCAAACGACCTGATAACCGACCTCCTTTACCTCCACGCCGGGTGCCAGCTCCAGTGTGATGAATCGTCGTTATGTATGACTTTCTTCTATTCATGTACCAACACTGATCTGCATCTCTGCATCGCATTTTCCGTATATTCTCATTGTCGACATTAACATATTCAGCATAATCAACTCACATTTACTCTGCATACTATCCCACACTTGGCAGTTGTCACGGTTTTGAGAACTTTGTCGATGACACAATGATGTGTCATACATATTGGTCGAGATAAAAAAACGCGTCGTGTAGAGCCGGAGATGAGTGTTACAACATGACGTTATATCCGCTGATCCGGGAAAACAGTTTCTCGGAGCAGGAATAAGCTACGATAATGCATAGCGCCGTATTGGTGGCCACGTATGGAAGCTCATCCAGGCAGCAATAGAGCCAGCACATCACACTAGGCAGTATTAGAAGATCGTTGACACATTTCTTATCCTACCAGTGTTAGCGGATTGAGCAATACATACGTACGATAATAATTACGCTGTTTATAGTTGCAAAGACATCGAAACTCGTGTTTGTCTTGAGACTTGAAGAATGTTAAACTCTCGTAAAAAAATGTCAACTGTGTCATTTTTTTCTTCGGTTCGGCAAGCCAAGCCGAAATTGACAAGAGGCGTAGGCAGTCTCCAAAGTCGTGGTCGTCAGGGTGTCCGTCGCCGTGCTCCGAAGGATTAGTTTTGACCCTGGCTGGACTCGTCCATTATAATGCTTTTATTGTGTGACAGACGTAAATGTTTTGTCTTTGCTTCTTCAACGTCGACGACGTTTTAAATCTGTTGCTCATTGTTGCCCACCTCGGCTTGCACTGCTCATTTAAACATCTTTGAACACTATCTTGGCATTGATATTCCCTGTCACCCGCACCGGCACCTACACTAATACGCGACGAACTGATCTACTAGTGTTTTTTTTTGGTAGCTCACGTCTCCTTCCCTACCACCTATAATAACACCAAGCTGTATATCAAGTCAGCTCGGTACGGTCCACGAACACGTTCCAAATCATGTCCTGCACGCCCCGCAAGGATTCTTCATCGTCCTTCAAAGTCGTCTCCGGTACTTCCCTCCAGATCTCTCCCAATCTCGAGGCACTTCTCCAGCATGATGAGCTTAGTCGTCGTGCCTGCGGGTCACCCACCAGTCTCTACCATCCCATCGCCGGGTTCGCTGTCAGTCTTCCACCCCCACCACCGAGAAATACTACCAAGAAGCCTGTAAATCCCGAGACTCGCGTCAACCTGAAAGAAATTCGGCGGAAGAAGAGTGTTAACGTTAGGTCTGATTCTTGGCCAGACGCTCTTCTCGCTTGCAATACCTCCGCCAGTCACTCAAGCCCCGCACCCTCCAGATGTGCTACGCCCAACCCTTTTATCAACCCAACCCCGATCATGCCACCTATTAATATTCTTGATGCAAGAGAATCAGGTCAGTGCTTCTATCGAAAACTATATCATCCATTTACTCACACACCTTTCAACCAAGGACTCTCATTAACGCAGAATGTCCATGCCAGTCCAAGCGAGACCGTACTTCCCCCTGCTCGCCGAAGTGAACCGGACGTACGACATACTCCATCAACACGTGCATTGTCTTCCCATCGCTCCTCTCCTACTTTGCACAAGGTGGAGAAAATGTTCAGCAAGGGGCGGGAGTCTTTGAGCATTCTCACAAGTGCTGCTATTCCGAGTGGTTTAAAACCGAAACAAGATGATCACG
Source organism: Rhizopogon salebrosus TDB-379 (assembly GCA_029603245.1). Classification (NCBI taxonomy): domain Eukaryota; kingdom Fungi; phylum Basidiomycota; class Agaricomycetes; order Boletales; family Rhizopogonaceae; genus Rhizopogon; species Rhizopogon salebrosus. The sequence continues at coordinate 192,671 of MU836971.1, read as the reverse complement.
TTAATCGCCGACCTCATCGCAATGGGTTGGCAGAGTTGAGCGCTAATCAGTCATCACTTTCAAGTCAGCAGCTTCTTTACTCGACCTTATTGCGGAAATGCTAACGTTGCTTCCATGTAGTGCCCCAGGCGCGGCAAGGGGGAGGATTAGGAAACCGAACATCAATGTCGCATCAAATGTTCGCATTCGCGGATACAGAGACAGCCACAGTTTCCAATGCTGCCCCGCTGATTACCGGTACACAGCAGCTGTCACCGGCGCGAACTAGGTCTCCCCTTTCAACTGGATCTGACTCAGGTGCCAACTCGCCTTCGGTTTCGTCTGCTCGCTCCCTCTCGCCAGCAGCAGCGGTTCCGTCGTCGGGATCATTAAACCCATATTACGCATCTTCATTACCTCATTTGCCTCCCATTTCCCCAATCGAAATGCCCTCCCTGCAGCAAGACGCAAGTGACGACCAGCAGTCATTCATTGATTTTTTCGAGTCTTCTTCTCCAATCTTCAAGCATACACAGGATGACACATTTATCTTATCCGCTCGTCGCCCATCGGCGCCAGCTATATTAGCTACAAACATAAACTCTACAGCTTCTTCTAATTCACCTTCGGACGATCTTCCTAGCATGGTTTTTGCCCAGCCCAGTCCTACTCTCGCCCCTAATGAACTTGCATCCCCGACACATTCGCGGTCCAGCTCTTCGTTATCCTCGCATTCTGACGTTTCTGCAATGATATTTGCACCTGGCAGTCCTACTTCTGGCCCACCCCTGTCGCCCACTTTTCCTCGACCCAGTTCATCACGTTCTTCGGCATCCTCGTATGCGCCACCCAAACTTGCTCCTCCCAGCCCGGCATATTCTGATACCACAACTTCCTTAAGACCGCCCATGGCGAGCGCTACGAAACCTCTGTTTGAGAGAAGGGGTCGTAGGGTTCGTTTGCAGAAACGTTCTGTATCGTCATCTCCTCACCCACCCCTTTCGCGCCTCCAAGTACCCCTTCCACCGACGACCAACAGGCTCCATGCCAACGAGCGAGCTGACCTCATCCGGAGGAACCGCAAGTTGGTGCAACTGCTAGGACAAACCCCGGGAGTTGAGATGGCTACATCAGAAGTAGAGGAACCACGCCTATTTAAGATGTTACCACAGCCTGCCTTCTCTGCCTTGCTGGGGTCAGCAAGGCAAAGACATAATCATCGTCACGCAATGTCCGTTTCTGTCGCAGCAAAGACTCCTGATCTCAAAGGGGAGCCATCATCACCATGGAAAATCTTAGACCACCCACCATCTCCTAGCGGTCGCAGACACTCAACACCTTACACTCCAAGAGGCTTCACATTTTACCTTGATAATTCACAGGAGCCGCAGACCACCCGCGATCATAACGGTCCGAACCGCCATTGGAATATGTCTGGTTCTCCAACTTCTTTCATTGATCTTTCTGACGAAGAAATAACACATGGTTTTTCGGAGGTGATCAGCATAGAAACGCCCGATACGGCTAACGGACGCCGAAAACATTCATCCTCGACGCCATCTCTTGTGGAGAGCCTTACGCCCGAAGAACAAGCCGAAGCCGAGAGAAGACGAAAACGTGACAAGTTAGCTAAACTCCACCGTTTTCTTGGCTCTCGCGTTCCTACGGACCTCGTTGTGGGTCATATAGCGGGTCCGTCCTTACCACCAGCGTCGATGCCTGAGGAGGGCTGCGATATGTGGCTTTACAGACGAATGAGTGGTACATCCGCCGCATCGTTTGAGAGGGTCAAGGACGAGCTCGATGATGAGGAGAAGGCGCTGAATGTTAGACGTGCTCACAAGATGGAAAAGGTATTTTTTTCCTTGTCGCCTATCTTCTAGAACGCTCACCGTTTCAACAGCTTTTTGGGATGCCTCCTCCGCAAACCTTGTACCATACTCGCCATGCTCCTGCGACAGTGGCCCGCTCTCAGCCGACATCCCCTGTATCGTCTATTATGACCCCGCATTACCTCTCTGTCGATGGCCCTTCAATCCCTCGGCGTAATCCTAACCAGACTGCGTACATGAAGGGGAAAAAAACGCATCGCCCGAGAACTTCGGAGTCGACTACATTCCTACTGCCATTTAAGTCCGCCAACTCTCCAGAATCTCCAGAATCCCCGCCGTCTGGGTATATGGACACACTTACACGATCCTCTGTGTACATGAATTACCAGCATTCCATCGCATCTTTGACGGATATCATTGAGCGAGTAAGTGATCACCACAACGGATTCCTTCTATGATACTCATATTTCGTCAGGATGACAGGGAGTCTTTAGCGGAACTTCACCGATTTCTCCACGGCGATATGGTGGAGTCTCCTACAGAAGATCAGCCTCTGCTGCCAGCCCACAGACTTTCCACCTCCTCATACTCCCACAAGTCTGACCGTAGGCACTCGTTGCCAACGCGGACATCAATGGCGTCGATTTCCACCGAGATCTTAGCCCCACCCAAGCCAGAGTTATCAAATTTCCAGCTTCGCAGGCGGAGAGCTGCTAAATTGACGAATTTCTTTGGGGTGGATTATTGTGAGCTCATTCATGACATCCTGGAAAGCATCGAAAAAGGTGTTGAGGAGGAGCGGAAGCGGGGTACACTTCAACCCGAAGAAGTTGAAGTGAGTTTTCGTAGTCATCTTTTCTGGGATTATCTGCTCACAGTTCTTCTCCACACCAGTCTTTGCTACACAAACTTCACGACCTTCGCATGAGACGGGACGGATTCCTATAAACTACATAGTACAATTAATTATCTCATTCACTTAACGACTTTTTCTTTTCCTTCCTCATTGCATGTCATGGCCACCTCTAGTTCACATGTTCAAACGTATATTTTGATTCAGACATTCATTGTGAAATCGTGATTTAGATACTTGAGATGCAACGAATAACAGGTGGGATATCAAAGGTGTGGATGCAATGAATGAATATGAAAGACGAGCAAGTATCATAGGATGATCAACTCTCCGCGGCATGCATGACACCAGAATATATGAGACTCATCCATGAATTGGGGTCGCCGGTATGTATGATCTGTATGCGAGGAGGAAGGTCTATGCAGCTCCCGCGTGGACGGGCCATCGTTCTCTTGCGGAACAGGAGAAAGCTGCCGCAGATGATGGCCACCAGCCGAGGCTGCCACCTCGCTATCAATCCGGGCTTTTAACATACTAAGGCTAACTTGGCGCTTGTGACGAGTTTCGGGTGAGAGCCCAACGTCGAAAACTGTTCGCGGAGATGGAGGGGCGAGATTGCTTGGCTTGTGGGTGAAAGACCCACGTCGCGAATCGGTAAGGTTAAGGGAGCGGCTGACGGGTCTGCCAGGTGCTCCAGGAGAAAACGGTCTCGAGGTTGCTCTGGATAAGGGGCGCTGGTGTGTGAGTTGGTCTTCTAAAATGCTGACTTGCTTCTGTAGATTATGCGATTTTGCCTGAGCTTCGAAGACAGCTGTCTCCAGGGCGCGAATTTGGGATTTGGCGTTGGAAAGTTCCATGGTGTGCTGGACATTGACTGCGCCAACCATCTCGTCGTCTAGTGAACGAGGGGCAGCTTCGTCGGAAGAAGAAGCAGTTCGAAGGTGCTCTATTTCATCATCTTTAGCACTTAACTCCGCCCGCAGAGCTTCCAGCTCGTAGTTAGATCGCTCAATGAAAGCGCGATGCTCCTCGACGAGGTTTCTGTAGGACCGATGCTCTGACTCCAAATGAGACATTGCTTGTGAATGCTGGTGGGATTCCGTGGAGAGGCGGTCGATGATTTCCAACTGACGCGCCTCGATTTGCCGGAGCTTCGTACGGTCGCTCTCCAAACTGAGCACAGCCGCCTGCGATGACTCTAATTCAGCCTGTAGTTCCGCATAGCCCTGCTGTAGCTCAGCGACTGTCTGTTGAAGCGAGACCTTGTCCTTCTCCTGGGATGAATTCGCGTCCTTTTGAGCTTTAGCTGCATCGGCCTCCCGCTCTGTCGCCTCGCCAAGCGCAAGTTCGAGCTTCGAGATGAAAGCATCTCGTTCCTTCTTCTCGTGCTCAAGCTTGTCAATTTGCTCCATCAAGTCCATTTTGGCGGAAGTAAGCTCCACAAACTTAGGTCGCATCTCATCCAGAGATCGCATCAACATCGTGCCTTCTGCTTGTAGATCCTTTTGCGTCCTCTCAGCTTCATCAGCTCGCCGAATGGCAGCCCTTAGGTCCCCGTGGGCATTTTGAAGAGCGCGATCGCTCGAAGATAACTCCGACGCGACCTCACCAAGCTTTTGCTGCAGCTGCTTAATGGCACTCTGGTTGAAGTCGACCTGAGACTGCAGTGACGCGCGCTCTTCGAGCAACGCATCTCGAACCTGGTTCGCAGAGTGGAGGTGCGCCTGGATGGATGAGAGTTGCTCCTCAAGAGTGCCGTGCTTAGCCTCCCACTCAGCTTCGCCGTCGATCTGCGACTGAAGCTGAGACTGTATTTCATCCTTCTCGTGTTTTATGCTTGCGAGAGTCTACTTGTTTGTGAGCATAATATAATAGACAGGTGGACAGTAACATACCTGCTTCAGTTTAGAGAGCTGAAACTCAAGTTCTTCGGCGCGATCCTGAGTGTTCTTAAGTGACTCCTCCAGTCGTTCGGCACGGTCATCGCTTTCGATTTGTTCCTCGAGTTCGCGAACACGTTGTTGATGCCGTTCAGATGCAGATCTTACTTCCTCCAGGGATGCATTGAGAAGCTGCAGTTCTCTCTCCTAGAAAAAAGCTTGAGCGGGCGTGCATGTCTGGACTGAATTACCTACTTGATCTCTTGACTTTTCAGCCAACTCCCTTTCTCGTACGAGGGTTTCTTGTAGCTGCTTGTCGAACTGAGAGGAACTCCTCTCCAGGTCTTGGACGCGTGCGTCGAGCAACTGTGATCTGGTGCGTTCAGCTTGAAGCAATTCGCCCTTCTCTTGTGTCTCTGGATATAACTCATCAGTCATACAAGAGAGTTGTCGGAGTTGTCAACATACCGAGCTCGAGCTGCTCAAGACGAGCGACTGAAGCTAGCAATGATGTCTTCTCTGAGACAAGAAAGGCAATAGTTTGCTGATGGTTTTCATCTTGCTCATTCCAACGTCTAGTTAACTCCGCCTCTTTGGAATGAAGGTCTTGGATCTCAGCGCGTGCTGCGTTAAGTTGGTCCGAAAGCTTCTTTGCCTCATCCTTGTGAGAATTTGCTATGCGGCGCTGATCGTCCAGTTCCTTCGCTTGTCGTTCACTGCCTATCCCACTGTAAGTAACTTGTTCACCGAGGAACCATCAGAAACGTACTTTGCACATTCTCAGCCTGAAGCTCCGTATGACTCCGGCGAAGCTCATCGCACTGCGACTTCAATTGCAGAATCTCTGCCTGGTTTGAGCGGCATACGTCCTCCAGCGACTGCGTCTCCTGGGTCACCACTTCTACGCGCCTCAAAGCCTCCTGAGCACGCTGTTGTTCCTGCTGAAGCTGAAGCTGCAGTGCGCTCCTTTCTTCCTCGAGCTTCTTTAGCTGGGGGCCCTCAGCTTGCCTGTTAGAAAAAGCCGATGATGATGAAGGTGTTAATAGCGTAGATGCGACATGTTCTGGAGCCTGAATGGGAGGTGGAGTTGACAAGGCATTGGGAGCCACCGACTGCCGGGCCTCCACTCTTGGTAAGGACTCGATCCAGTTCGCGTCAGAATCCGCCGGTGTAAAGCTGAGGAATATATCAGTGTCAGGGGGAAGGATGGGTCAAAGATGGCAGACATACAGGTCTGCAACGTCATTCTTAGCGTCTCCCGTAAAGGATGCAGGCTCCTGGGGAGCTGGAGTGGATAACCTTGACGGAGGTGGGCTTGCTAGTGCACCGCTTCCAGCCGTCTTCTTCTGCTGCCGCTTCTTGAGCTACAGAGAGATGTGAGCATATGAAACGACTGAACGTGTCGGGATGCAAACCAGAGCCTTTGCCCGAGCGGCTTTCGCAGCGCGATCATCCTCAGCAGACATTTGCGAGTGTCTGAATCAACCGTCGGTGGTGGTCAACCTCGAAGAGAAATTCTGCAAAGTGCAGCAGTGAGGTTCCAACGAGTTTAAGAAGTCTAGGTCGTCAGGACAATTTGTATAACCTAGGTCGCGACACATTGCCAGCGTACATGTGACTTACAAAATTAGGGAATTGGCTGCGGCAGTGATTTTTCCTCATAATCTACATAATAGCATATCTACACAACACCAGAAACATGGTACTCGTATTTCATGTAGTCGTCCACCAGCTCAATGCCGTGGCCGTGCTCGAGACACCAACACCACCATCTCCACCCCCCAGTCTCAAAGAATGACCGCGTTCACAGTTCCAGGAGAAGAAAACATCGACACAATGTTGCGAGTAAAATTTAAATCAACTCGAACTTAAAAGGTAAAGCACAAAGGACAAGCGCTGACACGGAGACAAGGCTTCGACTATCAGCAATCCAACGCGTGGCAGACCTTCGCAGATTTCCTTTCAATGGACGCCGGGGTCAGCAACTCCAGACACTCAAGCTCGATGCTAATGTCACGGAATGGTCTGCAAAGGAGGGTGTCACAAACAAACAAAGAGTTCAGGACATTAAGCTATTCCCTACTTTCCCCTGAAAACTTCCACCTCTCGACACAACTAGCACATACACGGATCGACCGAGTATTATAATACATAGTCTCAGTCTCAGTCTCAGAACACTGAACATCCGATAGTCCTTAAGAACGATATCCACCAACTACACCAAAGATAGGGATGACGAAATGTTAGCCAGCACCAGTGAAGCAATCTTCACTGATCAACCAGTCATTGTGCCCGTTAAACAGGAGTGGCATGTTGCGGCGACGGTGATTGAGCATAATTAGAGTGCGACATCTGGGGTGACTTGACACCATCATGACTGCCGTACTGTTGAGATTGATTTCCGTTGTATCCCGTAGCAGGAGCGCCCGAATACTGAGTCAGAGCAACGGGTCTATTACTTGGGGCGAGGAACGTGGACTCCTTGACAGAGGAGTTCCAGACATTCCTGCCGTTATTACTTGCGTTGATGGAAAACGCCAGCAGCACGCAAGTGTAGATGAGGACTAAAGAGCCATTATCAGTCGAACACCTGACCTAAGTCCCTTCCAAAAAATCTTACATATGATGAAGTTGAGGAAAGCGAATGCCTCAACCGCTTGCAACTCGTTGCAATACGTATTGGCGACGGGATCTGTTGATGACTGAGCATGAGGGGCTCGCCCTACTAAACCATGCTTGTTATGTACGCACCGACGTCCGCGTAAATGCAACCTGCAGGGAAGTAGTAGTTGAAGGTATAGGCAGCTTCGCCACCAGTGGCGACCCATAAAACCCACATGATGGCTACGACAATAATTAGATTAATGGATGCATCACAAAATATAACTGCATACATAGCCATACGAGTTCGACGACAATCATCGAGGTGAACGCCCCACGTCGCATGAAATCAACGATCAACCTGTTGATAATTGAGATTAATCGCGACGACCAGACAAAGGCATATATACATGACTGGGATGGTAAGGAGAGTCAAGAGAGCGGTTGCGATGCCTAAGACACTAAATATGAAGTAGTCCGGCGTGGTCAACGAGATGAAGTAGGCATTGATGCCCAATTCAATTAAGGCGGCTACGGTGGTGAATGCTAGATAATCACAGTCAAATGTCAGTTTCTAACCAGCAAATGAAAACTTACAGAAAAGGATGACACGAGTCGTGGAGAAGAGGGTCATCTTGAACGATGTTCAGAGGGGGGGGAGGATCACAATATTAATGGCGGACTCTAGGCTACACGTTGGGCCTTATAGGCCACGAGCCCATGATTCGGTTGACAGGCACAAAGACGTGAGCCTCCCCCTGACCCAGGTACCGGCACAGCAACCAGTCTTCTCAGTTCATGTCGGGCCAACTTTGGTACTTCTTTGACGTTATCGATTAAGCTCCGTTAACTTGGCTGGTAAAAAAACAAAGCTTTGTGCTGGTTTGCAATGCAGCCCAGGCTCCTGGGACCTGCACAGCCTAAGGCTATATGTCATCTGTCATCAATAATATAATGATCGTTGTGATGATTCGTCCTTGGCGGCATGACAAGGTCGCTACTGGTAGGAGAGAGGGAATTGGAACCCAAAACCCTGCTCGCCAAGTCGTCTTGGACATTGACCTTTGCATACTAGTATCGATATCCAGGCTTTAAATGGTCCTCGCAGGGATATTTACTCGAAAAGATCGCTAGTCTGTTTGATGACAGCATGCGGGGTTAAGGGGGACACGCATGGAGGAAGGGAGATTGGTGCTCAATGTGATTGCGACAATGTGAACTTGAACATATCTCTATAGCGCTGAGATTTAAGAATTCAACAAACGATACTTACATAATCCCAGTGTTCTTCGAACTGCACCCACTGCCTCCCTCCCTTAGGTATTCCCGTCCACCTCGACTTCCTCGACACAGCTAGAGAAACACCCACTGTTATGTGACAGGGTATTTATACTGACTTTACGTCTTCTGACACTGGCAGGTCTCGTCGGATCACTGATATATCACGATGACACAATTGCGATTAATTTCACTTGTTTTGTGTGGCATTTTGCCGCACAAACACAAGTGAAATGATTCCTGCAAGTCTCGTTTGTGATAAGGCCGTCAGTGTATCCGGAACTTTCAAGTAAGTAAGTAAAATAAATCTACAGTATGCGATTTACGACCATCGGGCCCGAACTTCAAAATTCTTGCAAGGTCAGCCGAGATCCGGCATAGCAATCACATGTTTACTTGAGAGTCGATGATACCGAGTTAAATGGAGTTCTGTGAGCACTGTGTAACTCTCATCGTGTCTTAACTCTATCCACCAGCACGCCTGAAACAACCACTCCAGTTATGCTCGAGATCTTTCCCGGACCTGTGTGTGTACTACGGTTGGTCATCTCTATGTCCTCCAACGTTTTAGCTCAGCGGACACTCAAATGTTGATATTCAATAGGGTCCCAAAGCAGTATATATACTCACCAGTGGGATATTTGCATGGTTTCCGATGATGACACCATTGCTTCTTGTCAGTTGCCTTCAAAAACTAGCGCTCAACTTCTCCCAAAAAGCCTAGGGAGTCATTCTTTTAGGAAACTCATTCAAAGATATTTTGCCACTTGGCAGATTTTTGCAGATTTTTGAGAGTGTGATAATCTAAACGCGCGCTTTTCTTTGGCTGGGGATTACGGTCCCCTAACTTGCCAACTACTCATACGCTATCTCGTGTACTTCCAACTACGACCGACAGTGTTGCAAGCCCCAACACATACTGGTTGTATCTGCTGTGATGCCTACAGTTCCGCACTCCATGTCACGTACTGCGTCGCTAACAACGGTTCTAATTGTCGGCCAGCAGCGTGCCCATGCTGTGCAACAGTCATTACCCTTGTCATCCGAGAAAGTACGTGTAATGGCGGTCACTTACTATTGTTGTATCCTTTCACTAGACTCTTGATCACGAGAATTCTGGTATGTGGCCCGTTGATGGACTAGGATGACCTCCTATGAAGTATGGATACGGACAGACATAACCATAGTTCTGGCACTGCGGACAACCCGAAGAACTCTGAGCAGTTAATCTGCCTCACATTCCTAGGATGTATGCCATGCCACTCCCTTATACTCAAAGTCGGCGATTCTGATTTTCCGCCTGCCATTGGCTGAGGTGTAAGTAATTACTGTATATGCTTCTCCAGTATAAAAACGAAGACCAGCGGGTGCGATTATTCTAACGAATTCGCTACATATTCTCGAACTCTATAGTTCTGAAATATTGATCACCATGTCTCGTGTGTCCGCTTTTCTTAATTATGTGATGCTTGCTGATTCCTGCCATAGATCACCGCATGCAATTGAACAATTATCTGCAACATAGGTTCAGAACTACGCGAGATCTGAGGTTATCTGAATCAGTGACTGGTCCCCCGCACGCGCAGTCGTGGACTGTAGTTGCCTTCTGTCAGTTACTTTTCAGCTGCTTCTTTATGATGACTGATCCATTATTAGTCCGAGACGTTGAATATGGCAGAGGCGAGGGGCTTACCAAGGCAGCTGCAACAGAACTTGCCTCGAAGCAGGCCTTGGACGCCCTAAAGCAACCAGGAGCTGGTCACTGAATTGCTTTACTCGCTTTACCGCTGCAATTGTTTTGGCTATCTGTTTTGTTTTGGCTTTGCTTTCTCATTCCCTTACCGAACACTTTATGATATTGTTGACGATGCTTTTCGGGTTTTGCTGATGTCGATATGATGTGTAATTTGCTTGCATGGTTTAGTTGCATTTGTATTCTAGCACTTTTCCATTTCCTTTTTGGTATATTTTTCTGCCAGTGCTATGTAGTTTTTTTGTAGTGACCGAGTTGAATTCCGTTGAATTGAAAGATATGATGAAAAGGCGTGAATGACAGAGCGGGTGGGGCACGTGGCTGTGCTGCTCCTCGGCTTTCAGTGAGGGCCGCTCGATTCCTGCGCCCGTACCAAACTATTGCGCAACGTGTAATCGTTAAAGGCATAAATGCGTATTCCACATGTCGGTTCACAGCACGGGGAGTGCACGTCTACCTTGTGCTTATTTTTGATCTTGTTGCCGCACCCTGGGCATATACGACGGGCGTAATACGCAAGAGTTTCAACAACAGATCCAATCGCAGAGGTTCTAGGTTGAGGTTGAATGCGCAACAGCAACCTAGAACATCATTACGCCTGGCGCCATGGCAGGGTCAAGTAAGTTATCGCCGGCTCGTAAGGGCTGTCTAGCATGGTTAACAATACCTTGAGTGTTACTCCAGGTTGTGATTGACTACGCCCCACAGTATTGCTGGAGCTTCTCCCGCATCCAAATTGAATGCGCATCGTCAATCCGACCCCGGTTCTAATTCGCTTAAAGAGTGATTCACTGCACGAGATACATGACGGGCACATGTAATTTGGCCCCTCGCTTCTTCTCACTCAGTCGATCGTCATTGCATGCAGCGCGCCCTATTTCATGCATCTTGGGAATTTTTGGTTTCTCGCACATTATTCTCCTCAACGCCGAGATCATGAAAGCGTTATTCTTCCAGCTCCGTCAGGCATTGCCTTCAGTCAATGCCGTCTCTCTTTTCCAATGTCTCATGAGGCCTAGTGTTCCAAGTATATAACTCCCAGTAAATTCGATATGGTCTCCAACTCAAGCACTTGCAATGTCTCCAAACAACCAGGCTAATGGTTTGTTACAGTCTTTGTGGTGCCCTGTCTTACCTGATGATTTTGACAGACGCTACAAACGAGCTCAACAACTGTTCGTGTAATTACCTCGTTGATTTGAAAGACTCAGTCTAGTGTTTTAGATTTGCAGTCCATTGGGAGAAGCTCCTCTCTGAGCTGGGTTGACGTACGGGCGGGTGCTACCCACCAATACGTATGGACTTCCACTTGCAAAGGCAAGTGTTTTATTCGTTGTATGCGTTCATCAGCCGTATCTGATCCGCCGTCTCAGTTTCTGGTGTTCCATATGGAAGTGGTTCGGGAACTCATAAACATCAGGCAAGAAATGCAGCTGCAAGTTGCGCGTTGACTGCATTAAGGTCTGCCGATAATTAAGGCTAAGGTATAAGCCACCGCCACGGAGACTGGGTCTCTCGGATCCATCGATGTGCTATTATTTTCGTCTCCTGTTTTATTGCAAATTGCGCAACCCCTCCATTCATCCTCGTGTATCCTCATTTATCAGTATCCATCATCTTTTTTCAATGGACGTTCCTGTACTTGCATCGCTTAGATCACTTGTCACTCATCTTATCTCATGTATCCCTTTCCAGCAGCCGGTCTGTAATTATTTTTGCCTCGTGTTTCCCAACTCTGGGTCTGTCTTGGTTTTACTTGCACTTAATATTGTATTTCTATCCTTGTCTAAGTCAGAATGATAATTGCCTAGCTTAGTACTATCCCTTGGTTCCGCCTTACTCCCCTCTCTGCACCGATGGGCGGCACGTCCCTAGTGTGGCTTGACGCTTTGCAATGATTCATTATTAAGATACCGGGAACCACCATGCTGACTCTCGATCCGGTGATGATTCTTGAAGTTGGTTCCCGGGCATCACTGAACACCTATATCGTACCAAAGCGTTGTGCGGACGAACTACAACGAACTTGAAGGTACCTTCCCGGTTCCTCCATTCTCTTGATTCGCGGCTCACAAAAAATAACCTTTCAACGTTCACAGTTAGAGAAACCCCCATCGACCCTGATCGACCCCCAGATTTGTCGCATCTCGGCGACTAGACTTAGATGTCAAGTGCGATCGATCTGCCGCCGGACTTATAGGTGTAGTGCCGGGCCACAAATCTCCGCTGTACCTATCGAGCTCTGCTCATGTGTGATATAGTCCCGGGTCAAACGATAACCTATCTATGCCTGAGTTTAACTTGAACCTGAATAGAACCTCTTCAATCAAGCGCGCGAAGTCACGGTGGTCAATGATATGTTGTTGGGTGCACTGCACTACAGTGTACTGCGGTCCGCTTCTGAGTCATACCTTGGTCAAGCCGCCCCGGTGTAGGTTAATATACCAGATTGTTGGCCCATCCATTTTGCATGGCCTCCAAACGCGCTAACATCGGGTTTTAAACTGGGCCCGGGCACCGCGGTGAATTTCGGCGACAGTGGCTTTGACTCTGACGCATGTAGCCTTGGTGCCGCTCTCAATTCTAGGCACTCTGCCTTATACGGCAATGACGGAGTGTTTTTGCAAAGGTGACGTTTCCATCGGTCTTCAAGGGCAATTTCCTACACCTACGGCCTCTGAAATTAGCTGCAATTATGTTTACTCTGCACAGTTTTTCTGATTGAACAGAGCGGGACTTTCTCTCTTGTGCCTACGGCACAACGAACATCCCGATTCAGAGTCCAGTGGATGGACCGTCGGTATTCACTTTGACTACCTTGCGCTGTGTCGTCGAAACTTGTAGAGCTTAAATACGTCTGTAAATCGTGGTACGGGACAGACATCGTATTTCTCTTTATCTCGCCAGCTCTAACTGATTGTAACCTTCGTCTTTTGCACATCATGTTAAGTATGTTATTGTCTTGCATTATCTCTGAAGGCATGCCGACGTTTGTCCAGGATACACCATTGCCCTGAACAACCGCAAGTCCGGATGCTTTCCAGTACATATTTGATGCTGATAACAGCGCTATGAAGACTACCAATCCCTCCACCAACCTCACGCTATCACTTGGGTTGATTACTGCACTGGACCGCCGCATGCTCTCTCGTGGACGGCGACTTGCAAAGGCGCGTGTTATCAATTTGCTCTCGAGGCTGAATAAACTAATCCGAGGCATCATATTCTGCAGTGTTAGGCGAAGCGTACGGTACCGCTACTGCACCCCAGAAAGCACTCGCCAGGGAACAAGCGGCTCAGATTACTTGTGAGAGATTGGGGATTTGCAATTCTAATTAACGCCACATGCAACGACTTGACTCTATCTGCTACACTATATAGAGAATTCATTTTGGTCAATGACGCACGAGAGACATAGTCTAGTCATCTTTTAGAATGAGAATGCGTCGCTATATTTTTGATATTATGAATTCAGCTCCTTAGGAGCCTCTAGGCCCCCGATTTGCAAATGACCTCGAGGTTGGATCAATAATCGCTGAGTTTGATTTGCATCCAAAAACGGACAACGAGGTTTCCGTGTGGCTTGTTGGACACTCCCATCATCATGTCACAGCGACTCATGCCACACATCATGCCATACGTCTTCGCCGGTTTGACAGGTATGAAGTAGATGGCCACTTGAATATGCATGACGCTAATGCTATCTCCGCTACCATTACCAGGCGTCGCTTCGGGCGTGTATATATTCAAACCTCTTTTCGAACAAGCTGCTGCGAAGTGAGCCTGCTAATCCATTCCATCACGACGAATATTAATTTGCCTCTCATCAGTGAAAATTTGTCGCAGACGGCGGACGCGTCCACAACATCATCTCCCGAGGCGCCAGGGAAACCCCCTGGATCTTTGCCGTCACCGCATTTTTCGGCAAAGTGATATTACCTTGCGCTCACGGTATGTAGTAACGTGCAACAGGGTATGCGCCCCTAAAGGCGTGCCATGCGCTCTTTGATCAATCAGACAGGTGTAGTATATTGTCATTGTCGCCGTGGGGGACGCGGCCGTGATCTCCCATAAAAGGGGCGTGACAGCTTCATACATTTCATGTTTGTTTCGGAGGTTGGAACGCGTGATCTTCGCTGAGCTCTATTCACATGCGCTGTGTATCATGACATGTAAAATGCACATATCTCCGTCTTTTTGGGGTGGGATGTCATATATTGCTCAAGATACCGTGGTATCACCTCAGTCAACGTCTAACCTTGCTTCGGTATCACCGTCGATCAACATCCATTTTCATTGACGTGTTGCCATTAGCATTAGCTTTCGCAGCACGTCGTTCCCATATCTAATCCTTGATGTGTGAGAACCCAATACTAGAACGTAAGAATGGCGCACCTGCAGCACGGTCTCCCCCAGGAAGATCATCTCCTTGCGTGTCTCTTCGACTATGAGGTCTTGGATCTGGAACCATTTCTCGCCCTCGCCACCCCCACCAGCAGCACGGAGATGAGCTTTCCAAATGGTGTTCTCCTTGTCGCGAGTAGTTCCGGCAACGGATTCATGGGTTACATTAGCGATCAGATCATATACCGTTGGCGGATGCGTAGGCGGTGCATCAAGATCTAGCACATACGTATCAGTCGTGAACTGCATCGACGCGATTATCGTGAGTATGGCCACGAAGCGCTCACATTCACGGAAATCAACTCCTCTGAGTGGGAATGTGACAATTGTCGGGTTCTTCTCCTCGACGAAAGCGTTCTTTGTGAATCGCTTATAGTGTAAAATAATGTATTGTGGGAGGCGTTGACACTTATACCTGCGTAACTGACCAGCGGACTCCTACAGGCGCAAATTGCATTAGCAGCACATTGGCTCAGTGAGGAGTGGAATGCGCGGTTAGACTTACCTGTGTGGTGATGCCGTCATATTTGGCAAGCACGGAGTGGATGCTGACTTGCGGAATGATGTTCTTTTCGACTGTGTCTTGAAAAAGAGGCGGCGGGGGAAGATCGACTGCTAGGAAGAGGAACGGTGACACGGCAGCCTTGATGTCTGAGATGCACTCCTCATGAACAAGGGTCCAAGTGATCATATATGTCGAGCCTACCTCTGTCAATATCGAACTGCGGCTTCTCAGATCCGGTAGAGTCCGGTCGGACAACAACCTGTTGTGTTTCCACACGGAGTTCTCCCTGAAACGTTGAAAAAATAATACCTGCGCATTTCTATGTATCAACTCGCCGGCCAAATGAGGGCAAACAGCAGGCCAGTGGGCAACGCACTTGAGTTCTTTTTCTTAGTTCCCCCCATGTCTTTGTGCAATCGATTGAGCAACCAACCAAGGAACTCGACAGGATCTCCCTGTTGCTCGAGTCGAAACTTGCCCGCACTAGCGCGATTGACCTCCTGAAGGAACTCGTGAGGGCTCACTTGGCTCTTGAATAGCCGAGGGTTCCATATTTTCTTGGCAAGGGCAGCGAATCGCTTGACAAGTTCAGATTCCTTCCCGTGAAAAGAAGATAGGAGGAGGTAGTCCCGTAACGGAGGGATGTGCAGAAGGGAGTGAATAATAACATTCATGTGGTCATTACGCTTGATATTGTTCAAGCCAACATAGCCCGAAAGATACGGCTTAGAAGAGAGATCATAGGAAGGTTTCAGGAGATGGGATGGCGAGGAAAGGCTGGCAGCAGAGGCTTTCGTAAAGGATGGATTGAGGACAAACGAGATGTCTTCAAGAGATGGGTCAGAGACAAGATAACCATCTGGTAGGACATACACCTGTGCGCCATGAGTTCATGTAGATGTGCAACCAAGACTTGGGCTCACTTTTGTTGTCTCAAGGTTGATAAAAACGTGGTGGTCATCATGAATGGAGTGCGCGTAAGCATGTGAACTGCGACCTCGCCCTTGGAAATACTTTCCACAGACTAAGCAACCGTATATGTTGATGTTTGACATAGATACGGAGCACACTTTCTCAAAGTCAAAGTCAAGGAGTGCTCGATTGATCTAGAGACCATGTAAGCGGATACCGAGTAAGTGTCATAGGATGGCGTACAGTGTCAAGGTAAAGATCTGACGCTCTAGGCTCGTTATTTGACTGCCCCAGGCCAACCTCATCTTCCAGACCTTCTTCATCTTCTGAAAGTAGTGCTGCCCCAGTGGTCACGGTGTCTGACGGTTCCACGGAAGATGTGCTCGCATGATTCACATCGTCTACTTTTGCACGTTTCGCAGGGCGATCGTCAGATGTGCGAGAGCCGTTCGTTGATGGCGGGAGAGATTGTTTCCTGCTGGCCATTTGGTTGGACGCGTCTGTGTCTAACGCTGAGCCTCTGACCCCAATCTTCCATTACGTAATCGTGGACCCACTCATCATAATGTTGCTTCTTGAGTCTTGACAGCGGTCCTGGCAGACGACCTGCTCACTGCTGAAATGCTTCGAGGTATATCTGCTGTGCGCATCCTGGCGCACAGTACTCGCCATGTTAACCTCTCGTTTTCAACGTCGGCTGTTGCGGCATCAACCCAGCCTAATGTTGCACTGGACCTCGACCCCTCGTTAAAAGCACTTTTGCAAGACATAGATATCTCTTTGACAAGCCATAAATATGCGGCAGTCAAGAGATCTCCACGCGAGCTGGAGGCTTTTGCTGTCGATGAGTTAGAGGAGGCCCAGGCCGAGGATGCGGAGGATTCCGTTGAAGATTCCTCTCAACGAAATGAGCACCGCAAGTCTCCTGCAGCACGATTTGGAAGCAAAAAAATCGGTGCTGTTGTCCTGCCTGCAGAATTACAGAAGTCCATCACTGCGCTTATAGATGGTGTGTTGAGTGAAATAGTTCTCTGCGCATTCTAATCACTCAATAGATTCTGACAAGATACAGCTACATAGTGATGCGACGCGTCTCTTCTTTGACGATAGTGAGGGATGGGATCACTCATACGACGTGAAATATCGTTCTCGTAAGCAGGGAGCGCGACATTCTGATCGTGATGGAACAGCGTTCGCGTCGGTCGTTCTCCCTGCACACTATTCTGCCATTTGTGCCGTCCTCCATCACGTCAAACACAGGTTAGGTGCATGGGACGTACGACACGTAATAGACTGGGGTGCAGGAACAGGCAGTGGACTATGGTGCGTAATGTGATCTTTGCAAACCTGTGGATGCTGAAGGGCTCATCAGGGCATCACTGAATACCTTCCAGAAGCCCACTGGCGCTTCCGAGGAACCCCGTCTCTCCACCACTAAAATCATCACATACCTCGGCATCGACAAACGCGACGGACTAGTTGCAATAGGCAAGCGTTTACTGAGAGGTGACGTCTGACCACTGCCCCCTTGTTGCGTACTCACTAGATCAACGTTTAGACACAGACTTGGGTGCACTGAGTGCAACATGGCAAAGGTCTTTCCAGGAAAGTGACATAATTAAGCGAACGGAAGCACACGACACACTAGCCCTATCTGCTTTCGTGCTTTCAACGCTGCAAACACCTCTGGCGAGGAAGAAACTTGTGAAAGAGATGTGGGAAAGTGGAGCACATACCATCGTCAGTTTTCATTTCTGTTTCATTACCCATTTCACTATCTAATACCCGTGGATGCGTAGGTTCTCATTGATCACAAAACTAAGGCTGGATTCCAGAACGTTGCAGAAGCACGTGAATATCTCCTCGATATGGGGCGTAAAGAGTTCATTGACCCCGAAACTGCCGACTGGCCTATTCGGGGGGGCCATGTTGTTGCTCCTGTGGGTCTTGGACTCTCCAGCCCTCCAGTCAACATACTAATTCTCCCTGCTTCAGTGCCCACACGATGGTCGTTGCCCCATCTACTCCGAAAAATCAGCGAGCCTAACGTGCGGCTTCTCACAACGCTTGCAACGCCCACCCTTCGTTCGCCTCACGAAACATGCACGTGAGGGTCACGAGGATATCGAGTTCTCTTATGTTGTGATTCGACGTGGTCCTCGTCCCATCACAGTGGGCGAAGGTAGCTCCACGCAGATGGGGAGTGTGGGTCGAATTGGCGCTGTCGGTCGGGAGGAAGCAGAGCGGATTAGACGAAAAGAAGAGATGGCGACGAAGGAGCTTGTACTCGATGCAGACCATATGGACACCAGACATGAAGCTGAAACCACTGGATGCACCCCTGCGGATGTTATGCCAGCTGAAGACCCGGAGGAGGTCGAAGCCGCACTGCGAAACGAGGCGTTCTATTGGCCACGACTCGTCTTCCCGCCTTTGAAGAAGAGCGGGCACATCATCCTTGATGCGTGCACTCCGGAAGGTTTGTTCGGCATTCGTTGTTTTTATTGCCCCATGACTAATCTTGTGTCCGGAACAGGCAAAATCATGCGCCTTACTATCCCAAAGTCTCAAGGCAAACAACCGTTTTATGACGCGCGGAAGTCAACGTGGGGTGATATTTTCCCACATCCACCAAAAAATCGTCCACAGGAGAGGTACCAAGCTACGCTAGCCAAAGGCGAATCTATGTCACGGGGAGAGGATATTGGGAAGAGGGCGAAGGGCCGGGATCATCCGAAAGGCGAGAAAAGTTATGCAAAAGTAGAGGCAGCGTTCAAGGACAGGAAGAAAGCTTCCAGGCGGGATCGTGCGATTCAGAAGGAGGACTTCGCATCGCGAATGGAGCAATAGGGAATCATTATTCTTGTTTAAATTTGCTCCGCTCATCTCCACCACATTTCTCATCGCAATCACTTTACATACTAATCAACTACACGCTCAGCATCACGTTAATCGCTATCCAGACGACTTTTTCTCCAGTGTCATTGCTTTTGAATTCGGGTCATGACTTACAGCTGAGTGGGCGTTTTTTGCTACGTGCGTTAGTATCAATCTCAATCAATCACTTCGTCGTCTTAACCGTGTTATGTGCATATTGGGCTATTCATGCGGAACTCCGTGTTGTCAATGACAAAAACGGGCACCGTGAAAATTACAGGATATTCACTTAAATTCACCGGCCAGTGACAATGCAAGACTGGTTCATTAAGGATATATGAGCGGTTCATTGTTCTCAAGAAGAGCATTCGAAATTCGAACTTTCCGTAGTCTAGTAATCTAGTACCCGATCAACACTGCTTCATTAAATGTCTGATATCTGGATGCTGGGGGCCTGAGTAGAGCTCAACATTACCCGGGTGATGGCGTTGACTAATCGTTCAGTCAGTGACGGAAAGATACCAGAGAAGAAAATATTATAGACGATAAACTCACCGGGCTTGACGCTCTTGCTCTTCCCCTTTTCCTCGGTATCTTTCTGGTTCCCGGTCACCCGCTTGACCGCTGTCACAAATTGTCTGATATTCTTAACTACATCTTCTGTCGGAAAGTGGAGCTAACGGTGAATAAATGTATCAGTACATCCAGTGAGCAAGAGAAGTTTGGCGCATATGCTGACCTTTCCGATGGGCATCCGAATGACACCATTCTTGTCACCCTTCCACTCTGCCGTGCCGGAAAGACGCCGCAAGTAACCGGAGAAATCGTCTGTGACTGTTCCTCGACGCTCAGAGGGCATCAAACCACGCGGACCGAGAACCCTTCCAAGCTTCGGCGTGATGGCACGGATGAGGGCCGTGGAACAGAGAATGGTGGTTGCGTGGTGTTTGCCGCTAATTATACCATCCACTAGTTCAAGTCCACCAACAATATGTGCACCTGCATTCTTCGCCTCGTCTGCTTGACGCCCCTCAGCAAATATTAGGATACGATCTTCGGTGCGAGGTTTAGTTTCACGATGGAGAGCAATACGACCCTTTGGGATGATAGCGCCGCGGGACATGGCAGTCTTGATGACTAGTTCGTAGGTAGCATTTGCTTTAGCAACTTCAACAGCCTACCGAGATGCTTGGTCAAGGAAGTGGGAAACACGAAGAAGGACATACGCGAATCACGTCAATAGCATTTTCAAGAGGCATCTTCTCATTTTCGTATATGTGCTTGCGTGCCTTCGCTGCCCGTTTTCTTGCCTTCGCTGCAAGGGCTTTCTTGGAGAGCACAGGGATCTTTTTCGTTCGCCGCAGGGCTACGATGGGTGTTGTGGAAAACTCCCGAAGAAGTACTGGGCGCTGAACAAATTCAAGGCAAAGCATTTCAGACGAGTATGTGACTTACTGGACTAAGGATTGAACGACAACATTGTCGACAAAGTAGCCCGAGGGACGAGGACATGTTCAGCACTTGAGCCGGTTTGTGCTTGAGAATTTCAAAGTAAAGCAGCCGTGGGAAAATGAATAAGACAATGAAATTTGTGAACGGAGACCTCACCGTTCACTGTTGTACAGCTCATGTCAACCTCAGTGTTCAAATCGACTCGCTTGCCGACGCGCGGGCTGTCGGTGCGGCTATACTCGACCCGCAAAAGCGAAGTCAATTCAGACCCACAAAAAGACATCATCCGCCGCTACTTGTACCCAGCCAATATCCGCAACAAAGCCACCCCTACTGGTACATGGCGCCCGGATGTCGCTCGCGCCCTCCAGCGCGCCATCCCCTCTGTACAAGCCCACGAGATCATTGAGCGTGCTTGGCTCCTTCATCAAAGACATCTACGGAAGAAGCGGGAAGCGGAGCTGCAACGCAAATTTGAGTGCATGAAGAGAGCAATGCAGGAACTAGAAGAAATTGACTCAAGGTTGTTCAGGGAGGCAAATAAACCGGAGGATCCTAGAGCGAGAAGCTTGGCTGAGGTAGGGGCTTTGAAGAGTATGTCCGAACCGGAGAAGCGAGCGGTTGAGTCGAGAGTGAGGGGTTTGTTCCCTCGAGAACTCCGCGTACCAACAGATACACCGCCAAAGAATGGCTGGCCTCTTGAATGGAGAGCATTTCAGAGGCCATTGGCATGAGTATGTTATTTGCTTTTGGCTCAGACATATACTTATGGCACCATCTCACAGTCTTAGGAAGGACGCTTTCATTTTTATCCAGAGTTGGCATACTTAGACGGTCGACGGCCTAATTGAACTTTACTTACCGAGACCTTACAATGTGTCAGATATACTGGCGTAACACGAACGTTCACACTTTGTCAAGTCTCGAACTATCCTACTTTGATCGCCTCCTACGGGTGAATGGGTGAACTTGCTACCAAGTTTCCGGTTACTTTCACGTCCGACATGGTCTCCGGCATGAGCCTTTTTGAGAACGCTACCAGCTTCTTTGACATCGATAAAAAATCTCTTGGCCCATTTCATTTTTTCTTTGATGATCTTCAAAGTAAACGCGCACCGCAATTGCATGACACCGATGAGGCGCCTTGTCGACGGCTGGGTCACTGGCACGGAGGACCTGTGTCCGACACTTAGTTGACCAACACTATGCTTCCTTCCGGT